>JAVCKV010055991.1:0-22702 GCA_032274145.1 Herpochondria borealis | reverse complement strand
TGGAGAATTGCCCCTCGCAAAAATCCCAATGCTACAAATGAAATGTCCTTCAATGTAGCTAAAAACTATGATTATTACCGCGATTTTGTAAATGCCAGAAAATATTATCAGCAGGCCATCCAAAATGATTTAGATAACAAAATTGTCTCTAAATCATGGAAAAAATATTGCCTTACATTCAAAAAAAAGAGGAAGATAATAATCCTGGATTTATTACTTAGAAGGATGCTTTACTTAATCTGATCAATAAGGTTTCGAATTTTGATTAGGATAAAGCTCGGGAAAGAAGCCTTGATCTCACTATGATGAATCTTGGGAAACGGGGCGTCGCTCTTCAATAGCAATAGCGACAAATAAATTTTAGGTACGATCGTTGCGCTCAAATTATTAAATTAACTACATATCTCAAAAAAAGAAAACAGAAGAAGAAAAAAAATAAGCCGAAAGAAAGAAAAGCAAAAGGAGTCCGTGAACTGTGAATACTGATAGATGCATTCTTCTTTGATCTATATGAAATAAGGGTTTCATCGGTTATTGATGATTCACAAATCACACGCAAATCTGCTCCGCACCGACACTCCACACCCCAAAGGCCTGTCACGCTTCCTGCTTTCATGCCATCGCACAACAGACGTAATGAGTCGTGGTGCTATGGTCTGAGATACTTCCTCAGAGAGGACTCCTTCTCAGCCCGCACCGTTGCGTTCACCCCTGAAAAGAGCGGGGTTCTCTCCACTCCACGTCGCATTACGTCGCGTTGTGCGAAGGAATGAGCAGGTATCGCGCCAGTCCTTAACCCAGGTTCGTTCCTCACAACAAAAGACACCCCCGCAGCCTTCCGCTGTGCAGAGTGCTCCGGGAGCCTTCGTTCCTCAGACACCCTCCACACACTACCCAGCTCCAGCCCTCCCACAAAAGCTCCGCACCCCGCCCCCGCACTCCGTTATCATGCTCCGTTCCTCCTGCGGGATCACTTGACCCTCGTCTCTTCCAGTGGCCTAGAGCAAGTCACAGTTTCGTTTTTTCCAAAACAAAACTTGGTTTGCTTTAGGAGATAGAAAACCCCTCTAACAGAAACTACAAAGCAACCCCGCGCAATCCGAAAACACCCAACCACCATCAACACCGGGCGTCGGTCGTAGGGTTCAGGGCAAGCATTATTCAAAGTCCACAAAGGGCGAAAGGGTCCGTGAATTATGAATACTGATAGATGCATTCTTCTTTGATCTATATGAAATATGAGTTTCAGCGGTTCTTAGGAATTCAAAAATCACCCGTCAATCTGCTCCGCGCCGATACTCCTCACCCCAGCTGTGCGCTACCAAGTCGAAAAAATTTCGCTCCTCCCATACTCTGATGTCATTCATCATTTCACCTTCATTACACATCATGAATACTATCTCCGTAAAGTCCATTGTTGAGCTAATTCAGAAATACGTTATCATCAACTCATGCCAGAAATGACATTTCTAAACTGGGATCAACCCCTGCTCACAAAACTCGTAAAACACCTACTAGCCCTCAAAGGGGAGGTGGTGGATAAAATAGTCATCGTCCCCACTGTTCAGTCTGGCAGACAGCTCAGGAAAGCACTAGCAGAAGCTGGTATGGGACTTTCCCCAAGAGTCGTCACTCCAGAGATTCTAATCCCCAACAGAAACCCTGGAACCCGCGCCGCAGGCTTCGCAGCCTGGACTGACGTCCTGTTAAATTTAGATCTAGACAATGCCCGAGGTCTATTCCCAAAAGACCCACAAGCAGGCGTCATCCACAGCTTGCGCTGGGCATTCAATGTCGCCAAGCAACTCAGCGAACTCCAACAAACACTCCGTGACAACGGCAAAAGCTTCCAAGAAATAAGTCGGAGAAGCATCGAGTCCGAACGCTGGGCAGACCTAGCCAAGCTCGATGACCGCGTCTCCAAAACACTACGTAAATGGCGCATAAAACACAGCGATAAAGAAGCACTAGAAGAAATCCCATCAGAGAAACAACTCATCATCGCTGGAGTCTGCGACATTTCACCACTCGCCATCACACGGTTAGAAAAACTCACCGAGTCTAACGTCTCCGTCGAAATAATCGTCCACGCACCAGAAAGCCACCGACCGCACTTCGACCAATGGGGCAGACCACTCAGTGAATACTGGAGCAACTGCCCGCTACCGCTACCTAACTGGAAACAAAACGTCACCATCGCCGAGAACCCGTCACTCGCAGCTCAACACATCGTAAGTGAAATAGCAGCAGACGACCTCATCCCAGAACAAATCACCCTAGGCCTATGCGACCGCGACATGGTGTTATCTATGCAACAAGAGTTCGCCAACTCAGGCTGGGAAATCTATGATCCAGAAGGCACCAGCGTACGTTCTAGCAGTCTAGTTCTCTTCCTAACGGCACTAGGAGAATGGCTTAGCAACAATGCAAGAAACCCTATCAGCGCATTCGCTAAGCTAGTCCGTTTACCTGAAATGGAAGCCTTCATACCGGAGAAATCAAACCGCTACGTCCTGACCCGCGAGCTAGATGAATGCCTAGAAAAACGGCTCCCACTCTACGGCAAAGATCTAGACAAGCACCTCCAAACATCGAAATCCGAAGACTACCCACAGCTCAAAAACTGCCTCCATTATTTTCTAACAGAAACGGAAAAAATGCTAAGCGGCAATAAGATCAAAGGCCTCCGAGGCTGGATCGCAAAACTCTTGAACCGCACCCCACCAGACATCGCAGCACTACTAGTCGATGACATAGCGGATATCATGAATGCCCTAGAAAGCATCGAGAAAAATTCTGGTAAGAGCGGTATGGACATCACTCAAGCTCTAGAAATACTCACAGAAATAATCTCTAACAAAAAAAGCTATCAAGACACCGCAGGCAGCATCATAGACCTCCTAGGATGGATGGAACTTATCTACGAAGACTCACCCAGACTCTTCCTAACCGGCCTGCACGAAGGACACGTTCCAGAATTCAGTGGCGACGACCCCTTCCTCCCAGACAGCTTCCGTGAAATGCTCGGCATGGACAGCGGGAACATCCACTACGCACGTGACAGCTACCTCTTCCAGTCACTCATCGAAAGCCGCGAAAACGTTAGCATCACCCTCAGCAAGCTTAGCGAAAGCAACGAACCAAAAACCCCATCCCGACTCCTACTCCGCACCACCGGAAAAGACCTCGCAGAACGCGTCCAGACATTCTTCGGCGATGCACAACTAGAATCCAAGAACCCGAGCGCATGGCAGCGAGACTGGCAGCTCACCATCCCAGAAATCCACAATCCATATAGCTCAGACAACGAAACCCTAAGATCACTCTCCCCCACCGCCCTACGCGACTACCTCCACTGCCCGTTCAGATTTTTTCTCAAACGCGTAGTCCGCATGAACCGCTACGAGTCGAACAAAACCGAAATGAACGCACTAGATTTCGGTCTCCTTGTCCACGCCGTAGTAGAATCATTCGGCAGAGACACATCTGTTAGAGACAGTGTATCAGCTAAAGAAATCCAAAACGTTTTTGATGATCTGTTAGAGAAAGAAATGTTTCTCCGCTACGGAGGCAACCCGAACCTAGCGTTAAAAATGCAGTCAGAGATAGCCAAGTCTAGACTCCACAGACTAGCCACCCTTCAAGCCGAAGAAACAGCCGCAGGTTGGTTCATAAAAGATGTAGAACTAGACATAGGAAAAGACATCATGTGGGACATCGATGGACACCCAATAAAAATGCAGATCGACCGCGTAGACCAGCATCAAGAGACAGGTGAGATCCGTGTCATGGACTACAAAACATCAGGTAAAGCGGCCGATCCACTCAAAGCTCATATCGATAATTTCAACCCAAACGAAAACCGCCCCCTCTGCGGAGATCTCCTCCCACCCGCACCCCGAGGTAGAACCGATCGACGCTGGAAAAACCTCCAGCTCCCCATCTACGCATGGTTCGCCCAGCAGCACTACAAAAGCACCGAGATACCCGGCATAGGCTATATCAACATGCCGAACACCCTTTCTGACACCGCTTTCACCGTCTGGGAAAAATTCGATACCGACCTCCTAAACTCGGCCAAACAATGGACAAACACTGCAATCAAAGATATCCAACAAAGTAATTTCTTCCACCCAGCCACCCTCCCCAACAGAGAAGAAAATTGGGATGACTTCAGCAAACTAGCCCAAGGAAATATAGCGGATGCATTTGGGATTTCCTCGGCAGCTCATATCATAAAATTAACTGGCTAAAAATATTCTGTGTGTTCGCTATTTGCTCATGCAGCGGCACCAGCAAAAGCTCGAAAGACGAAGCACGAACCAAATTCGAAAGAAGAACAGGTATCACTCTTCCGGCAGAAGTTAGTAACTGGGAATTCTTCAGCGTTCATATCGGAGACACCTATGGAGAATATTTTAAATTCACATGCACTCGTGAAACATTCATCATGGCTACTGAGAAACTTAAGCTCACTCCGGATCCTATAACTAGAAAACCAAGCGGCTCACTCTGGAGCAGCCAAGCCAAAAACAGCACACCAAATGACCCCGCTTGGTGGAAAATAGCCCAGACCGACCAACCAGTTTATCACAAACAAGACTACATCAAAGCAGCCCATCGCAGCGTAATGACCTTATGGTATGATAAAAATTCTAGCACTACCTACATGAAGGTCAGTTTTTGGGACTAGATATCTACTGTCAATTAATACCACCATCTGTAAACCAAGTTTTTCTTAAACTAGACAAGCCCTGATCCACTCATTACCATTGGATCTGTTATGAAATTTCATCATCTATTGCTTCTCTGTATCACTTGCTTTGCTTCACTTTCTTCCTATGCTCACGCAAAGCGCACCGTCCGCCAAGCGAATATAGAAAAACTCCTTAACCCTGAAACTAGAATCGCCGAAGTAGTCAGACTAAGGGGCTATAAAAATAATAAGGGGGGAGCTGACATTGCTGAGATAAGAGTCATCACCTGCCCCCAGAAGTCTGGAGACCCTATCTATTTACTAATGGTGCGTGATGCTGACGATCGGGATAGTTACGTCTCTAGCCTCCAAAGTATAGGTTCTGATTCCTATCCTAAAAAAGAAACTGAAAGTCTCTTCAAAAACGCACTCAAAAAAAAGCGACCAAAATCCAACAACAATCTAACAGACTCAGAACGCATTCAAGACACCGTTATTTCATTCTTCAAAACTAACGGAACTGAAATCCATTTATTCGGAGGGAATAACTACATCTCTAATGGATATCTCTATGACTTCAACAGAGACGGAATTCTAGATCGCATAGAACACACAAATTGGGGCGTGCATGATAACCACAGCGTACAGAGTTTAGAAGTGGAAACCGTGGAAGAAAACCCAAAAACACTCCTCCACGTCGTCTATAATTGGCATCCAGATGAAGCAGATGATAGCAACGAATGGGACTTCAGCATGAAAGACGTGAACAAGGATGGAATCAATGATTTAATCTTCGGACCTGAGGCAGCAAGAGGAGAGGTATATTCTATTTCTTATCTGTGGGACGATAAGAAAAAAGATTTCACCGGTCCAGACGGCAAGCAAGGAGAACACTTTCACCGACTCAAGAAGCCTGGATTCGATCCACTCAAAAAATTAGGCGGTTTAGGCTACAAGTTGAATAACTATAAAAAGAAGGAGGCAGCTAATATGTCACCAGTCACTAAAGAGGAAGTTCTAGCCAGAAAACTACACAAACTGCCAGATTTCAAATCCATGAGCATGGACGAAGCCCTTACTTTTTTCGCGCCTGGAAAAACCTACCAGTCTGACGCCTTCAAATCTGCCCCTACTGTATTCCCTGAAGGACTCAATTCTCTAACACCTAAACAAGCCGCTTTCACTTACGCTCAAGCTAACAGAAACACCGCACAGAGAAATGCATACCTCCTGAAAATAGACGATAGAAACAGTGTTGCTCCACCTAAGAAAGGCTGGGTCGTTTATAAAGAGCAATCCGCACTCAGCTACAACTTTTCCAGGTGGCTCTGGGCTGTCAATCTCGATAAAAACTACCTCCTTTACTTCACTAATAGCACCATCGGAGCCGTCTTTGGAAATCCCCTCGTAGATGCAACTGGTTACCAAATCCGTATGATAAAGCTTACTCCTGAGGAAACTGCGCATATAAGCGGGACGCTATGGTGGCTAAATAGAATAAGATCTAAAAATATCAAAAGAAATAAATATAGTCTTTATATGAACTCCTCGTCAGCTGATGGATATTGTAGCTTTCATCAAGTTTCTGAAGAGCATAGCGAAGTTCACTACTCCTATGTCACACATTGGAACTCCTTCGGAGGTCTCAAAAACAACTGGAATAAAGAATACAACAAAACCGTCTGTGGAAATCTCGCTGGAGAATTCTGTATGCAATATTTGCCTAAATATCTAGGTGAGCGCTGGAGTAATTACTCAGCACTAGAACATCATAATCTCTATAGCAGTACTGAGGAAAAACTAGCAGACAGGCATGATAGTGATGAACTACGAATCCTTAAGAAAACTATCGCTGAAATTTTCCAGTTCAACAAAACCACTCCCGTCCCAGGCGAGATCATGATGAAAACTGCCGAAATTATCGGCGATCTCGGTCTCAAAGAATTCAAGAAAGACCTCATGCTTTTAAAAACTCAATTCAAAGACCCTATTCCATTTGAAAAAGAGTTTTTAAGTCTAACAAAAGAACTCAAAGGTAAAAACAAAAAAGATTTCTACACGGCAGAGAAAGGAACGGAAAAAGCAAAGATTGTTAAGAAATTTGCAAAACTAAATCACCTTAAAGCTAAGCTAGAAATAGGCTACCACTGGAGTCTCAAGAAAGGTTTAGAGGCTCACATTGAGCAACTGGATCTGCTAGATGACCTTCCTAAACTTAGTCTACTAGCCGAGTCTGAAGAACCACAAGCATTCTGGGCACAGCGCCAAATGAGAAAGCACTATCCTGATGACTACAGGATTTCTTTGTTTAATGTAGCCATCTCAAGCGAGCAGCCACTCAAGCAGGAACAGGCGATAGAACTGTATCTAAAGCTATACCCTGATCACGGAGGCAAGCTCGTTCACACCCTCAGCCCAGAAAATCAGGTCAAGCACTGCCTTAGTTTGTTCCCCGCATACAAGGCGCATCATCCAGAACATTTAGATGAAGTGCTAGTATGGATTATGACGAAGGCGCGGGATCCTGACACCAAATGGAAGCATCGCTACGCCGCTGTCTCCCTGCTCATACCAGCAAATTTCCCAACACATGAAAAAAAAATCTATCCCCTACTCATCGCGATTGCCAGTGAACCAGATGTTAAAAAAGAAAACTACGAACCACATCCCCACAGCCAGTGCATCGAATCCCTGATACAATGGCCTAAAGCAAAAACACAATGGAAAGAAATTTCAAAACTAGCCGAACCAAGAAAAGGTAGCCAATGGAACCTCGGAAAAATACAGAGAGACCTCATTACTTTATCGAAGCATTGTGGTCCTGAAGCACGCGCAGAAATGGTAGCTCTGTTAGAGAACAAACTTCTCAATGGAGCCGGATTGGTAGAAGAAAAAATCCACACCGTTTTGAAAAACGACTACCGCGAATGCCTACCAGTCATCGAACGACTCACCACCCTGACACCCCAAGAGGAACAGCATGAAAAAGCGACATCATCTCAATCCACATTCCCGCTGGGCAGACACAATTACCACGCAGCCAGACACGTGCGTGCACTCTGGAGTGAGCATGATCCCAAAACCCAAGCTAAACTCTGGGCAGCCATGGGATACCATCATCCAGAAATATTCCTAGAAGCCTCCACAGCCCAGAACCTAAAATCCAAATATGAGCTAAACACAGCAGGCAAAATCCTCTTAACCAACCTCGATAAAGATAAAGCAACGAAGCTAAACTTTCTAACGATGGTAAAGGAATCCGATGGCTACTATAAAGAATACGCTAAAGCACTCGGGGAGTTAATAGAACAATCAAAGTAAGACAGCCAGATGGATATCTACAGACACAATGGCAGAGACAAACAGTTTTTAATTCGCATGCTATCCATGGGATTAGGTTCGGCATATATCTTGTATCGTCTTACTGGCATATATAATAGAAAAGGACTTCCAGATAATACTTTCGCCCTTATTTTACTGGGTGCCCTCGCTCTATTGGCCATCATGTTAGCTCAATTTTCTATCTGTGAACTAAAATCTTACCTTCAAAAACAAGACTTCTATCTAGGTATCGATGGTGAAAAATTGTCAACCAGGTCATTTGCTTTTCAAGGACTTAAAGAAGTAGACTTAAGTTCACTTAAGTCATATGAGATCGAAGGAAGCTTCAAGAAACAATTCGTAAAACTTCATTATTCCTCTGGCAAAAAAGATTCAATCCATATTCTCTTAGCCAAAGATGACCCAAGAATGGATCTCTTAAAGGAGCAATTAGATCTAATTACCGAGCAAAACAAAACACCACACTAACCATGAACGAATACGAACCGCCTTCAACTGATCCAGCTAAAGGAAACTATGTTGCGAATGCTAACATGGTAGAGGTAACCGAGCCTATTTATCACTCCGCCAAACTACAGAATAAATTACGCTGGCTGCTAGTCATCGTAGTTTCCGTCATCGGGTTCTTTATCCCAAACACATTTATCAATGCCCAAAGTGCCATCGCAGGTAACGGAATGGCATTTGTTGCAGCTTGTGTCTCTGGCGTGCTTGCTTACAAATATTTGGGCAAATTATTCCCACTCGCGGACCTAACATCTACCGTGAAGTTTCAGAAATTCGGTAACGATCTAAGAGTAAAGAAAGCTACCGTAAAATCTAAATTGAAGTAATTTAAGCCAACCTAGCTCTCCTCAAAATAAGCTAAAGCATATGCTCTGTGAGGATGATTTTTCAGCTTGGCTTTGAGCTGATCTATTTCTGTTAGAAGCTCTTTACCAAGTTTTTCATCCAGCATCTCTTGGTTCAGATCGCGCGCTTGTTGATCACGGATATTCTGTTGCCACGGCTCGGTGATGATTAGATGAAGTTCATCATGAAAATTTCTACTTTTCAGCTCATCCCACTCACCTGCATCTAGCCAAACCCCACCAGTCTTAGACCTATCAATATAGAAATCAAAGCCGTTGCCTACTTTACAACGAATCATGATAGTGCCTGTCTCTGGGCAGAGTTTAGCTTTAGATTCAACCTCTACCACACAGCTTCCTGAATCAGTATCCGGCAAATGCGCTAAACGCTCTGGCTGCATTTTCAGCCATCCCCAGTAGTCCTGCAGAGTAATATATACACCATTTGTTTCCTTACACCTATAGGCGACTATACCATCTCCAAGTGTAGTTCTCTCCAGAGCTTTGCGCGCTCCTACAGGGCTGAATAATTCTTTCTCCATACTCATCTATCTATTTTTTCTCCCCGTATTGCTCAAATAACTCAACCAGCCATTCTTTCTTAAGAGGCTTAGAAAGCAAAGTCATCTTACCGCGTGGGAGTAATTTATTCACCACTGCCACTTCCTCAGCATCCATAGAATCCACCAGCGCAGCAACAGGCATCTCATAATGAGACTCATTGAATAAGAGTTTCTCATAAAGCGAATCACCGTCCATGTCTGGAAGCTTCAGATCTAGCACCACCAGTGAGAAATCATAGTCAGACGCTTGCGACATCGCTTCCCTTCCAGTCTTAGCAGCTACATAGTGAAAATTCCCTTCTTCAAGAACACTAACCATTTTACTGAGTAGAGCCGCATCATCATTTATTACTAATATTGGTTTCATTGAAATAGTTTTAGACAGATTTCAACTACCCGTCACTTATAAAGAAGACGATATTTTGTAATTAGATTAGCATTCAGTAATCTTACTTACGCTTTTCTTTAAGCTGCTTCGCGATTCGCACCACATAGCTTTTTTTATTCTTACCTTTCAAAGCTGTATTAATCCACTCATCAGATATTTCACCAGATACATCCAACAGAGTGATGATATTGATTGCGTAGAGATGCGCATAGTCGTTCGTCTCTTTACTGAGCTCAGCGATGAGTGACTTTGTGCCCAACTCTTTCTTACCCATAGTAAATAAGGCATGAGCAGCTGAAATGCGAACAGCCGAGTTGGTGTCAGCTAGGAGCTTGGAGATTTCAGGCTCAGCCTTCGTCGCTTTATCACCTAACAGAAGCAACCCCTGAGTTGCCCAGTATCGGGTGATCGGCGAACTAGACTTTAGTTCCGAAATTAGTTTTTCTAGATTTCCTGCATCCCTAGAGGTCGCTGTAAACGCTATATCGACAAACGATTTCAACTCATCAGAATTCTTCCTTAAATAATCAAAAATCGGAGCATTCGCCGATAGCTCAGCAAACAAAGCCTCTTGAATAACACCTGTATCCCTCGTCTCAACCATCTTCTTTTTCAACTTCTCCCGCATTGATTTCAGCCTCTCCAAATGAGCAGAATCACTTGCTAGATTTTTCACTTCCCAAGGGTCAGACTTCAGGTCGAATAGTTCTTCTACAGCTTGATTTGGCTCCCATATCTTCTTCTCTTTAGCTGAGAGTTCCCCAGCCTTCCATGCATCCTGCCATGAGCGCCATCCTGCCTGTCCGAACTGATAAGAGCTATAAGGAGCAGCTGCAAGATTTGGGGTGAATCGACGGATATATTTCCAGCGGCCTTGCTCACTCACTAGCCCTCTTCTCATCCCATAAACTTCATCAAATCTATCAGCGTAAAGAAACACCAGATCATCATCACCTGAAGCCACCCTATTCTTACCCAAGAACGCACGACCTTGCATTTGCTCAGGTTTTTCAAGACCTACAAGCGAGAGCAGTGTCGGAGCTAGATCAACAAAGGCTACCATTTCCTCCACCTTCTCCCCTGGTCTGAATTTGGAAAGATGCTGCCATCTATCCGGAACATGAACTAACATGGGAATATGAGTTCCTGAGTCTTTAAGGTAACGCTTCCCACGAGGCGTGATACCACCGTGATCACCATAATAAAAAATAATAGTATCCTCCGCCAGACCCGCTTTCTTTAGTTCACCGATGATCGCACCTATCTGAGTGTCCAGTGCTGTCATGACATCATGATAAATGGCTATATCATTTCGAATTTCAGGAAGATCAGGCAAATAAGGTCTAAGCTCTACATCACTGGCCTTGATCCTCGTCGTCTTAGGAATGATTCCACGCTTTCTAGCATTCTTAATTTTATGTTCAAACAAAGAGCTTTCATGCGAGACTGTTAGATTTATCACAGAGAAAAATGGGGAACCTTTAGGACGGTTTTTGTAGTGAGCCTTACCAGAACAATCATTCCATACTGAATTGTCATTTCCTTTGAAATTAAAATCAGTCTTAGACCTGTTTGTGCAGTAGTAACCTTGCTCGCGCAAGTAGGCTGTGTATGGTTTATACCTTTTAGAAATAGCATGACGACTACGCATATGTTGAGTGCCTTGCGTCGGAGCATAGCTGCCATTCAAAATAGTAGAACGCGCGACTGCACAGACGGGAGAGTTAGAATACGCATGTTTAAAAAGCACTCCATACTTTGCAAGTTCATCCAAGTTCGGAGTTTGTGCCTGCTTATTTCCATAGCACCCTAGCCAACCATAATCATTATCTTCTGAAGTGATCCATAGGATATTAGGCCTGTCTGCACCCTGAGCAGTCACAAATTGAAAGTGAACCAGAATAAGTAGAAGAAAACAATTCATGATTCCTCACCTTAAGAGGATTCCACCACTTTAAAAGCACATTTTAAATCCACTTATACCAAGTAGTGATTCAAAAGAGACTAATGCCGAGGGAATTATTTGAAATGATAAGGCACGACGATAGAGTTGTGAGGGCACCACGACTGAGGAGAAACGTAGCCATTTCGAATAAGCACCCGGTGTTTGCCCCTTAATACGAAGCCTATTTCCTTAATTCCTAGAAGCGAACATTTGTCTCTTCGGGATTACGGAGTGGTATCACTCACTCAAAAAAATTCTACGCTCTTTTCTTCTCAAAAACTTACCTCTAGGAAGATTGATTTTAGCAGGATTTTCTGAATCTAACAGACTAAGACAAGACTCGATCAGGTCATGAGAAACATTTCTGATTTTATGCTCTGTCAGATAGCGATGCAGGATGCGTTGTTGAATAACTTTAGGCATTTCTATTAGACTCGGTAAATATAGCCTCCCTTGAGGATCTATCATAGTCGGATAGTCGATCATTTCCTCGATAAAACTCTCATTCTGCTCGCCATGCTGAAGAGATTTTAAAATAGAAGGGGCTACGTCTCGACCCAAAATTTCACTTAGTAAAGGAATCGCTTCATTCCTAAGACGATTCCTCACAGCAAAAGGCTCCGCGTTAGTAGCATCTTCTCTATAGCTAAGTCCATACTCAGAGACATAGTCATCTATCTCTCTACGTTGGACATGCAAGATAGGTCTAACAAGCGTAATCTCTCTTTCCGTTAGATGAGTCTCCTGCTGCATACCCTTCAACCCAGCTGAGCCTCTCAGAAGATTATAAAGCACCGTTTCAGCCTGATCATTCGCATGATGAGCCAGTAAAACCCCATCACATTGATACTCTTCACACGCAGCAGAAAATGCCACGTGCCGAGCTTCTCTAGCCGCCAACTCAATACTTTTTTTCTCTGTCTTCGCTAGTCCAGAGACATCTGTTTGATGAACCGAAATAGAGATCCCGTATAGTTCCGCTAACCCTCTAACAAGCTCTTCATCTTTATCAGATGCCACACCACGTAGCTGATGATTTACGTGACAGATTACTAACCTGTTAGATCCCTTTAGCTTTTCATCTGTAGCACATGCGTGAAGTAGCGCGACAGAATCTCTCCCACCCGACACGGCTATGAGCCACTTTTTTTCATGTGCATTGTCTAACCACTCTGAATTAAGTATTAGCATCGCATTTTAACCTCCGAAACTTATCGGGAAGAAGATGTTTAGTAACATGGTGAGGAAGAAGTTTACTACGAGAATTGCGAGTGATGAATAAACCATTGCATTGGTCGTCCCCTTACCTACACCAACGGCACCATTGGTCGCACTTAGTCCTTGGTGACAGGAAATGAGAACGATAATCATACCGAATGCACCACCTTTTATCATAGAGATAATGATATCGATTAACTCGGTTCGATCAACCAAGTGGTAATTCCAATAGGCAAACGGAACATCGAAGACCCCAACACCAATAAAAATAGATGCGAGAATACCAAATCCAACAGACTCCGCAATAAGAAGCGGAATCGAAACAGCCATAGCTAGAAAACGAGGAGTCACGAGGTAATCTACTGGGTGAACATCCATCGAACGCAATGCATCTATCTGTTCGGTTACCTTCATAGAACCTAGCTCCGCAGCTATCGCGGCACCCACTCTACCAGATAACATGAGGCCAGTAATCGTTGGACCTAGCTCACGAAGCATTCCAATCCCTACGAGTGCCCCACCCATAGTTTCCATTCTAAACTGCTCCATCTGGAACAGCGCCTGAGCAGTAAGCACAGAACCAGTAAACGCTCCAGTAACAATAACGACAATCTGAGATTTAAACCCTATCTCAACGATCTGCTTCATAAATTGGTTCCAGCGAAATTGCCCGTAAACCAGTGAGATCAATACTTCTTGAGCAAGTACCACTAACTCACCTAGATAAGTGAGAAAGTTAATGATTAAACTGCCGAGGAAGCGAACGAATGTCATAATTATTAGAAGTTCCGCACGTCCGCCACTTTACCAGTGACCGCAGCGGCTACAACCATCGCAGGACTCATCAGGATTGTGCGCCCTGTTGGGCTTCCCTGACGTCCTTTGTAGTTTCTGTTAGATGAACTCGCACAGATCTGATCACCCACGAGCTTATCAGGATTCATAGCGAGACACATTGAGCATCCAGCCTCCCGCCACTCGAATCCAGCCTCACGGAAAATGTCCGCAATCCCCTCTTGCTCACACTGATGAGCGGTAATCTGCGAACCGGGAACAGCAATTGCCTTCACACCAGCAGCCACTGTTCTACCTTTAAGAATATTCGCAGCCTCACGGAAATCCGATAGCCTACCATTAGTGCATGATCCGAGAAAAGCGACATCCACCGGGATCTCCGTAACAGGAGTCCCCGCCGGCAAGCGCATATAAGCAAGCGCCTCCACGATACTCGCCTTCTCCTCAGGAGTAGAAGCCTTTTCAGGATCAGGAATCATCTCAGAAATACCCACACCATGATCTGGAGATATCCCCCAAGTCACAGTTGGCTCAATATCCTCAGCCGCAAAATCTACGACGTCATCAAATGTACAGCCTGCGTCAGACGCGAAAGAATTCCAGCCTTCCACTGCAGCATCCCATTTCTCATCTTTCGGAGCATATGGCTTACCTTTTAAATAATTATAAGTCGTCTCATCCGGATTCACATAGCCACAGCGCGCACCACCTTCGATGGACATATTACACACCGTCATCCGCTCCTCCATTGTCATTCTATCAAAAACATCACCACCATACTCATAGGCAAAACCAATCCCACCTTTAGCACCAAGGTGACGAATGATATGCAGGATCACATCCTTAGCATAGACACCCGGTTTTAAATCTCCATTCACATTGATGCGGCGCACCTTTAGCTCAGCCATAGCCAGAGTCTGAGTCGCCAAGACATCCCTTACCTGAGTCGTCCCTATACCGAAAGCAATCGCCCCGAATGCACCATGCGTAGCCGTATGAGAATCTCCACAGACAATCGTAGTTCCTGGCTGAGTGATCCCCTGCTCAGGCCCAACCATATGCACAATACCCTGCTGACCAGTCCCAAGAGAGAAATACTTAATTCCATATTCTTCCACATTAGTCTTCAGCTCATTGATCATCGCCTCAGCGAGTGGATCAGCAAAAGGCTGCTGCTGATTATCCGTAGGAACAATGTGATCAACCGTAGCAAAAGTACGCTGAGGGTATTTAACCCCAAGCCCCAAATCTCGGATCATGCCAAATGCCTGAGGTGAAGTCACCTCATGAATAAGATGCGTCCCGATGAAAAGTTGCGTTCTACCATCGGCAATAGTGCCCACCGCGTGAGCATCCCAAGTCTTTTTGTATAATGTTTTCCCCATAAATCTGCTGTGCTACTGAATGTCCGCAAACCTTGGGGGCGATCAAACCGAAAGTCAAGACAGCGACAGGTAATCCATACATTTAAAGATTGGCACGGGTCCCAACCCATAGCATTTTCCACACACATGAAAAATCTCCTCTTCATCTGCTCCATGAACCGCCTCCGCAGCCCCACCGCCGAGACCATCTTCTGCGAAACCGAAGGCATCTCAGTAGACAGCGCCGGACTTAACCGCAGCGCCGACGTCATGCTCAGCGCAGAGCAGATAGAGTGGGCAGACCTCATCCTAGTCATGGAAAAAATGCACCTCCGCAAGCTCAACGAAAAACACCGCCAGCACCTCAAAGGCAAACGCACTGTCGTCCTAGGAATCCCAGATGACTATGAATACATGGATAAAGACCTTATCGAAATTTTACAGCGAAAATGTAGAGCTTATCTCTAATACCACACTATTTCCCAATACCATATTTCTCTTTCGCCTCTTTAAGAGGCACAGCAAGAGTCGCTCCATCATTCATCGTGATAATGTAAAATTCTTTCCAAGGTTTCGGCGATACGATGAATGCTCTCTTAGGTTTACCTTCAGCATCCTTATGCATTACCCAGTCCATTAGTTCGCCAGACTCAGGATCTTTAAACTTCATCTTATCATCTATTTTGAGATCAGCATAGTCCACCCATTTTCCATTCACATGCATCGCCTGCAATGCCTTTAAATATACCTGTTTAGACTTACTTATTTCAAGAGTTTTGGACATCGCTACAGCTTGCTTTTTCATCGACTTAGTAAGCTTAGAGAGCATCAACTTATCCTCAACAGAGGACTTCTCAGTTAATCCACTAAAGTATTCGCCCATTGCAAGCATTAGAATATCGTTCTTACGTTTAGGATTAGTGATATTCTTTCTTACCCCTTTCCAGTAGTTTACATCCTCTGCAAGCCCCTCAATTTCACCCTTATTTTCAAACAAAAGCTCATCAGCCTGATCCATATCAAACACTTCATTCTCCCGCATTCTAGCAACTAACATGAGGCCAAACTTTTCTTCGCTGCCCGTAGGATTCTCTTGTCCTTGGGCTTTCAATAAGCCCACCATTTTAGGTATAATGGATACCATAAAATGCTTCTCTAGTAGCGTAGGCTTTATTGCAGCCAATCTCTTCTCCGTAGCCTCCGGGATAACACCTTCTTGAGCTTGTGAAGTCAGCACAGTAATCACTAACCCAATCATTAAAATTGATAATTTTTTCATCTTTTTATTTAGTTTTCATTATTTTTCTTCGGAATCGCACACTTGTCCCCTTCTTCATCCACATTCACAAAAGTAACATTCGTGGTGAAAATAGGATCCCCGTCAGCCACTCGACCGCAAAACACCTTCACGTTATAAGCAAGAGAAGTATTACCAACACGCTTTCGTTCACTGCGTATCACCAAGATCGCACCGTTGTTCACACTGAACTTAAATGCCACCTCATCCATCCCAATCGTGACAAACTTACACTCAGGGTAATCCAGACTTGCCGCGATGAAACTAGCCTCATCCACCCAGCTTAGAAGTCGCCCCCCGAAGAGAAGCCCGTATTGATTCAGATCCTCAGTCAGGACTAATCTATGTGTTTCATGAGTCATGTTTTCTCTATTATTTTGGTGAAATTTCTACCCGCTTATATCTAGCTGGCGACTTCGGTGAATGCGTCTCCACCGGCGCATCTGTTAGAGCATTATGAACTATTCTTCGATAATAGGCATTCAGCGGGCGCGTCCTTACAGACTTACCACTTTCCGCCACCTTCTCGCCTAGCTCCCTCGCCTTTAACACCAGATCAGCCTCCTGCTCCTGCCTATATTTATCACAGTCCACTTTAACCCGAGGTGCATCAGGATAGTGCTTCAGCAAAATCCTATTCACCAAATACTGAATATCCTCAAGCCTATCCCCATTTCGCCCAATCACACTCTTACTATGCTCCGTAGAAATGTTCAGACACAGCCCATCATCTAGCTTCACAGCCGCCACCTGAATCTGGAAACCAAGATGCCCCATCATCGTTGTTAAAATTTTCTCCGCTGCCAACTCCCAGTCCATATCTAGAACATAGAGGTAAGTTTTACCCAGCGCAATCTCGAAAAATGCTTGTTGAAATTCCGTCCTCACTCTAAAAACTTACACAGTAGAAAAATCACCAACAAACCACCATGGCAGAACAGCAAAACATACACCTCATCCACGGAACAGACGACGGAGCAGTCGCCGAAGCCGCCATCAAGCTCTTCAACGAACTCAAACCCGCCGATGGAGACGACTTTGCAAATGACATCATAGACGGAAATGCAGACAACGCCGAGCACGCCCACCAGATCTGCCTAGACACCATCCAGGCTCTCCTAACACTACCATTCTTCGGTGGTGCTAAAGTCGTATGGTTAAAGCGCGCCACCTTCATGGGCACCGACCGCACCGGCGAAGCCGCCCGCGCCAAGGAAGGAGTAGAGTCGCTATTAGAAATACTCGAAGCAGGCATCGGCTCAGACGTCCAATTTATCATCTCCGCCTCCGCCATCCACAAAAGCCGCAGATTTTTCAAGCACCTCAAAAAACATGCCAACCTCATCGAGCACAACCGCCTCGACACCACCAAAGAAGGCTGGGAAGAACAAGTCGCCATCCTAGTAGAACGCCGCGCCGCCACCCTAGGCATAGAATTTGAAACAGACGCCCTGGACCTCTTCGTCGCACTTGCCGGAGAAGACACCCGCCAGATAAAAAGCGAACTAGAAAAACTAGACCTTTACACCGGCGCAGACCGTTCAACAATCACCATCGAAGACGTCCGCATGATCGTCCCGCTCTCACGCGCCGGAGTAGTCTTCGAGATAGGCAGCGCCATCCAGAAAGCAGACGCCAACCGAGCCTTAGAACTCATCGACCAACAACTCGCCAGAGGAGAATCCGCCATCGGTATCCTCCGCGCGTCCCTCATCCCCACCATCCGTAACCTTTTCATGGCAAAAGCTGTCCAAGAAATGTTCCCCAACCAAAAGCTCGACCGCTTCAACATAGGAAAAACCCTCGGCTCCCTCCCCAACAGCGAAACCCAATGGCTCCCCCAGAAGAAAACCGGCGGCGTCAACACCTGGTCCCTAGCCTTCGCCCTCCAACCCTCCAGAGCCTACCCTATGCCCGCCCTACGCCACGCCCTAGAGTCCACATTAAAGGCGGACAAAAACCTAGTCACCACCGCCCTAGACCACCGCATGATACTCCACCGCCTAGTAGTAGAATTAGTATCCAGCTCCACCCAACCCGCACGCCGAGCCTCATAAAAAAGAAAGAAAAAGTTACCAGTTTCAAAAGCACAAAGCCCAAGCACACAACCAAAGTTCAAGCACCATCAACCCAAGTTCAGTGATAATTCAGAGCCTTCCGTGGTTCAAAAAAACCCAACAACCCCAGCCACAACCCAAGAAAATATCGCGTAATTAGCGCCTTTCGCAGTCAGCCTCACAGAGCACAACCACCCAATCAAAAAATGAAAACCATCCTCATCGCCCTTACCGTAGGAGCCGCCGCTGGACTCCTCGGAGCCCTCTGCGGAGTAGGCGGAGGAATAGTCATGGTCCCCGCCTTCACAGCAGCCCTCGGCATGGAGCACAAAAACGCCATCGCCACCTCACTAGCAGTCATCGTCGTCACCGCACTAGTCGCCACCATCAACAACGCCCGCCCCCAAACCATGGTTCAGATCGACTGGCGCATCGTAGCCATCGCCGCCACCGCAGCAGCAGCCGCTTCTTGGTGGGGCACCGACCTCATGCATCAACTAAGATCTCCCGTCCTAACCAAGATCTTCGCCATCACCCTCATCGTCTTCGGATTTAAGATGCTCATCACCAAATAACACTATTTCTACCATTCAGAATAACCTCCAATAGATAGAATAAAAAAATAGGCTATTTAATTACTGCGGGCTTCTTAATAAAAGAATAAGAACTAGCCGCTGGAGAATAGTATTTAACCGCTTCCTTAAAGTTCAAGAAGCCATCATATATTTTCCCTGCTGGAAGGACTGAAGCCCAGTCTCCAGGAGGAGGATATAAGGATGATACTGAAGTGTAACGTATCTCAATAGTTTGATCTTTCTTAAGGCCTTTAGAAGAGCGTTCAACACTCAACACTTTCACCCTCAAAACCACCTCGACATCATCTTCAAGAAGGCCCTTTTGTTTAATCATTTTAGACTGCGATTCTAAAACAATGAACTCGATTTTCTCAGTTGCTTTATCTTGTAACATCTTTCCTGTACTCGGTGAAAGAGCAGCGTGCAGCTCTCCCATAGAAATTGACATCACAAGACCCATCACAAGAAGATAATAATATTTACAGTTATTTATTTTTGTCATAGTTATAGTTATTTATTTTTAAGTATTCAGACACTCTCACAATATTCATTTGTATTCTAGCATCGATTTGTGATATTTCTTTTCAACTTTCTTCACCTCACCCACATTTTTCTTTAGAGTGAAAACGCTACCCACAAAACAACACTATTTCTCCTAGTCAGGATAATCTCCAATAGATAGAATGGAGAAACAGGCTATTTAAATACTCGGCGCTTCTTAACAAAAGAATAAGAATGAGCCGCTGGAGAATAACTCTCGTCCTCTTCTTTAAAATTCAAGAAGCCATCATATATTTTCCCTGCGGGAAGGACTGAAGCCCAGTCTCCTAGAGGAAAGACTAAGGAGGATCTTGAAGTGTAACGTATCTCAATGGTTTGATCTTTCTTAAGACCTTTAGAAGTACGTTCAGCACTCATCACTTTCACCTTCAGAAACACCTCTACATCATCTTCCATATCATATTTTGAACCCCCCTTTTTTTTAATCATTTCAGATCGTGATTCTAAGACAATAAACTCAATTTTGTCAGGCGCTTTATCTTGTAACATCTTTCCTTTACTCGGGAAGATCGCAGCGTGCAAGTCTCCCATGGAAATTGACATCACAAGACCCATTGCAAGAAGATAATAGTATTTATAGTTATTTATTTTTTTCATATTTATAATTATTTATTTTTTTTAGAGGGTTTCAGACACTTTTAGAGGGTTTCAGACACTCTTACAATATTCATTTGCACTATATCCGCGATTTGTGACATTTAATTCTCACTTTCTGCACCTTCCCCTCATCGTCTTCGGAGTCAAAACGCTAATAGCAAAGTAACAGCAACCGTTTTCCTGTTTTATTTTGGGAACGATACCTCCAGATCGTTCTGCAAAACCCATCACTAAGGCCTTCCCTAGATCTAAAGTATTCTTATCTGGCAGATGAATATAATCTCCATTTCCCTCTATATTCTCAACTGGACAAGGCTCACCAGTATACGGCTCGCCATCACAAACTATCTCACCAGTCAACTTCGATACATAAACACCAATTTCTCCATCACCCGCTTCCACTGTTTCGTAGCCAAACTCCAAATCCTGATAATTCACACACATTTCCCCCACAAAGCCCAGCCTTAAAACTTAACACCTAAAAACCTAAAACTTCGCAAAATGTCACCACAACCACTTGCCTAAATCCCAAATCTACTCCATATAAATTCCACCATGTCTCTACCTAAACTCTACATCCCCGGACCAGTCGATATCGCACCAGAAACTTACGCTGCAATGGCGGAACCTATCGTAGGTCACCGTGGCGCAGACTTCGAAGCACTCTACGCATCCATCCAGCCGAACCTCAAAAAGATCGCCGGCACCGAGCGTAATGTTTACCTCTCCACCTCATCTGCATGGGGAGTCATGGAAGCAGCCATCAGAAACCTAGTTCAGAAAAAAGTCCTTAACCTCTGCTGCGGAGCCTTCTCAGATAAATGGTACGGCGTAGCACAGTCCTGCGGAAAAGACGCAGAGAAAATCCAAGTCGAATGGGGCGAGGCTATCGACCCAGAAGCAGTCCGCGCTAAGCTCGAAGAAGGAGGATTCGACACCGTCACCCTCGTCCACAACGAAACTTCAACAGGCGTCATGAACCCGCTCCGCGAAATCGCCGCAGTCGTCAAATCATTCCCTGACGTCCTCCTCGTAGTAGACACAGTATCATCATTCTCCGCCGTCGCCACACCTATGGACGAGCTAGGTATCGATGTCCTACTCGCTGGAGTCCAGAAAGCCCTAGCCTTACCACCCGGACTCGCCATCTTCGCCGTATCAGAAGCCGCACTAGAGCGCGCCAAGACCACCGAGAACCGAGGCTACTACTTCGACTTCCTAGAATTTGCCAAGGCAGACGAAAAGAACAACACCCCGTCCACCCCAGCCGTTGCCCTACTTTACGCATTGCGCCAGAAAGTGAATGCCATCGCAGAAGAAGGACTAGAAAACCGCTACGCACGCCACACCAAGCTCAACCAGATGCTAAACGCATGGGCAACCAAACACGGCTTCAAAAACTTCGCTCCAGAAGGCAACGAGTCACAGTCACTACTCTGCATCGATAACGCAGACAGCCGACTCGACGTAGGCGCCTTCATCAAAGCCCTCAGAGCAAAGCACAACATCCTCATCAACGGCGGCTACGGCAAATGCAAAGGAATCACCTTCCGCATCTCAAACATGGGCAACGAAACAGAAGAAACCATGACCCACCTCATCAACTGCCTAGACGACGTCATCACAGACTTCATCTAGCCACATCTGGTAAATAACAAAACTTCAAACAGCCCTACCTGATCCAATCAGTTGGGGTTGTTTCTTTTTATAATAAAAACTATGGAAGCGAACCAAGTTGATCCTTATGCTCCGCCAAAGACCGCTCTCACTGGCACCGACAACACCACCTACCTCAATCAAGACGGCTACGCATCTAATAACGACCTCGTCGCAAACTGGCATTTCAAACCCCCGCTCATCTGCGCCAAACTTGGAATTCGAATCCCAGCCGAATCATACCCCAACCCAAAGAAAATAACTATAACTAGAGAGCTTTCTATTTCTAAGTTTATCTTCTCTATGATATCGGCAGTCTGCTTCCTTTTATTTATAATCGGCCTTTACTTCATCGGCTCTAATTATTTCATGCCTGCCTTAATAGGCTATTTACTAACCATCAACATACTCAAACACCTATACTCAATACCATACCAAATATCTTTCTATTTTTCGGAGCAGCATGCTGTGCTTCGAAAACGCCGTATTTTGTTTTTCCGTGTTATATTTTTAGTAATTACGACCATTGCTATTTATACCATAAAGGAAAAAATGCACCTGTGCCTATACTTCTGCTTCTTCGCTGCCGTCATCATTTTTTTCATCTATAAATTTAAAACTAGTTACTTCAGCACCACCTAGAAAAAAGGAGAATACCGCTACATCCAAGGAGTTCATCAAAACCTCCTTAACTCTCTCCCGCATCTACCTCTTTCTTATTAGTACCTGAATCCGTAAGTTATTTACAAGAAAAGATTGTTAGCCCGCCTAGTATCTAGGTTAAGAGTTGTTTACGA
>JAVCKV010055880.1:0-22704 GCA_032274145.1 Herpochondria borealis | reverse complement strand
ACAATAATTGTTACCTTTTCGATTCTCTAGTTTTAAAATTAGACCTTTAATCATTTTCAATGACTCAGCAGCATAATCCTATCCTCTGATCAGTCTAAAGCTTTTAATAATCCTAATTTCATCACTTTGATCAAATTTTAGAACAAGACAAAATTGAAATTATCAAAACAGGATTTCAACTTAACCAACAAGGCAAAATATCTCTAAAAAACTATTATGGAGGCACACAAACGGATAGCTTATTTCTACTAAAAGGATATAACATCAAATATGAAACCATACGAAAAACAACATTTTTTAAACAATTAAAATTCTAATATGTTAAAATCAGCTATTCATTTATTCTTAACTATTATTTTATATCGTGATTTAGATATTGAACCCTTATCCATTCAATGATTCTAAAACTGAATCTGGATATATTCAACAAACTTTAAATGTACGTGGTAGTTTTGCCCCGCAACAGAAAACTCATCTCAAACTCAAAATACTTAGAAAATATTTTCCAGACTTTACTGAACGAGTAGAATACCAAAATCTTCAATTGCAATTTTTGCAATCTAGCAAAAAAAAATTTCGAGACGCAGATAGAATTAGATTGAGTGAGGATTTCAAATCGAAAATCTTAACAAACGATGAGAAAGACGCATTAGATTATTTTGCTGGGACCGGGTTTTAGAAATCTTATCAAGATATCAAGACTCCGCCCAACTGTTTTGACACTAGAAAAACATTTAAAAAAAATTCCAAGGATTCAATGAATTGTTTACGGGTCTTCATTAAAAAATAAAAATGTCATAATACTTCTAAAAATTAATTTTTATAAAACTTATAATTCTAAATTATTATTCTTAGCATATTTAATTGAGTCGCATTTAGCAAGTGTATCTAAAATTCCCTCATCATTATATTTTACATAGGTCCAAAATTTTTCATTTTTCGCGTGGTAGAAAATGCAGTCTACGGTCTTTATATCCATATAATCTATAGCTTTCTCTGTGTCATAAAATGGCATTGGTAACTCTATTTTTACGCAATCCTCCTTCCTAGTTGTTGTAAGGTCAATAAGTTTGTCTTTCATCTTATCAATACTTTTATCTGTAATCGATGCGCATGTGGCTCACTAATAGTTAGTTAAATCTGCTTGTACTGAACAGTCAATCAAATCATCCACAGGTACAACACCAGCTTCATATCTTTTTGCATAAATAGCTTTTTTAAGCTCTTTACTCTTAATTGTTCTACCTGACCTTTCCCAGTCTTTGAATTCGGTTGGGGTAATCATCTTTGTTGTGGCATCATTATCTTAGATACCTTCTTTAGTTAACTTACCCGTTGGCTGAGTTAGTCTCAGAGCTTTTGTTGTTGTAGATTCCTCTTCTGATTCAGATTGACCTAGCGTTTCTAAAGAATCCCAAAACTCTGAATTACTGTGTAAAAACTGCTCCTGCCATATCTACAATATCAAATTGACAATCGGTAAAATATTTCAATCAGATTTGACAAGGGCAAATTTTATGGAAAGTAATTTTACAGTTCTTAAAATTGCAGTTATCCAGCTCAGATTTGAGAAATATTGTCTCAGTAAAATTACAGTTTGTAAAGTCACAAGAAATAAAATTTGTATGCCTAAAATCTATATTGATAAAGTTACAATCTAAGAAAGTTAGATGAGCAAACGTTAATTCCATAGAGAACGAATTACTGCGTTTAAAAAATTTTTATGCTGAATTACTGTCCATGACCCTACTTTTTCAAAAGTATTAGTAATCTTATTAAATTTTTCTATTTTTTATAAAATACTTACTAATTTACACGTTTAATTGTGTAGTCTTCATTCAGAAAAATAATTCCTTGTAAAGCAGTTTGATCTGATATAGAGCTTTCAGGAACGTTTAACTTATCTGCCCAGGCAATTCTAGTACCGAACACCTGCTTTTGTAATTTCTGTTTCACTTGGTATTAATTCAAGTGCATTAAGAATGTGGTTTACGTTGCCAGGTAATGATGGTAACTCAGGCTTATTTGGATTGCAATGTTTATGTTTTTGACCAACTATCGAAGAACCCATATTTTTACCTTGTTCGTACATCTACATTTTATTTGGATTTTTATGCCCTAAAATTCTTCTTTGATTAGCTTGATGTTGTAAAGTTTTGTCACGAACTAAGAGTTTTGCATCAACATCTGTATACTGTTCGTTGAATGAATTAGATTTACCACTCAATATCCCTTTATGGAATCTACCATCAAGTCCATTACCTTCTTGAAATTCCGCTTTCGTTGTTCTAGTTATTGAGTTTGGTTCATAAAAACCTTCAAATTCAGATTGTAACATTGTTTCAGCTTCATGAACGTTATAAATTATTATTCTACTTTTTTTAGTTAACAAAGTTTTAAATGAGTTAATTTCACACTGATTAAGCTGTTCAAAAAAATACTTCGGTTTTTCACCAGTGTATTGATTTCTGATTTGAATCATTCGTTGTTTAAATTGGTTAAAAACAATATTAATGGTACCATTGTAACAGAATCTGCAGAAAATAGATCTGACATTGGTACTTGACTCGCTTTTAACATTGTTGGAGTCAATGTCGGTTCTTTTTTAGCCAGATTGAAAGCCCTATTTATTTGAGCCTTCTTCTTTTTCGGGAATTGATGGATAAGATTTTCGACTGGAAACCTTTTTTCTAAACTATTTGTACTAAAAACCTGAATGATTTCAAGTTTGACTATTAAATCGGACTTGTTCTGAAAATAAAATAAAGAATCTGAAAATATGGATGGATAATTATAAAAAATTCTATAACCTCTGAATGAAACCATCATAAAATGTTAAGTTATTAAATGATTAAGTTATAATTGATGTAACTGCTTCTTTTAGTGATTAGCAATAGTTAATAAAATCTTGTTCTAGCAAGATTTTATTAACATAATTATTTTCTATCATAAACACTAAAATATCCAAAATTTATGTTACTAAGGTAAGTAAACCTAATCACGTAAGGCCCTCTCAGAAGATATTTCTCTAGTTGTTTTATGGTTTCAATAGTTGATAAAGTTTTGTCCATCGAATCCTTTTGTATTTGATGGAATATTCTTCCACTTGAAGTTGAAATCTTGTTTGAATAATTTTTATTTTCTCTTGCTCGAAAATCGTTACCAAAGTGATAAAATTTACCTGATTTTGAACTTTATTTTGATTTGTAGTTTTTCTAACAAGTATATTATAATTATACTACTGACTCTGAAACAATTTATGAATAAATGGTGTTATACTATAAGTTATTTTGTGCAATCAGAAATTTTTAAATTATTTTTAAATTTCAAAATTAAAAACAATATGTTAGTGATTATGTCTCTCCTAAAACATAGCGGGTAAATCTTGCCACTTGAATATTTTCCCCTAAAATTCCTATTACTTGTTTGATATATTCATTAACAGTTATGGTAGGTTCTCGAATATAATCTTGTTCTAATAAAATTTGTTTTTTTAAATTTTTCTCAACGCGACCTTCTATAATTTTATTTCGAATCTCTTCTGGTTTATTTTGTAAATCATCTTTTGAACTTTCAAATTGTCGAGCTTCATTTTTTACTGCTTCTGAAATATCATTCTTCGAAATTATACAAATTTCAGGATTTGACGCAATTTGCATTGCAATATTTTTAGCGACATCAGAAAATTCTTCGCGACGAGCA
This sequence comes from Herpochondria borealis, assembly GCA_032274145.1. NCBI lineage: Eukaryota > Rhodophyta > Florideophyceae > Ceramiales > Ceramiaceae > Herpochondria > Herpochondria borealis. Next base: position 19,002 of record JAVCKV010055880.1, on the reverse strand, counting down.
ACAAAATCAGTTTCACAATTAATTTCAAGAAGAATACCTAATTTACTTCCTGTATGAATATAAGAATAAATTAATCCTTCATTCGTATTACGACTTGCTTTTTTATCCGCGGTTGCCATCCCTTTTAATTTTAAAGATTCAATCGCCTTATTATATTCTCCATTATTATCTAATAAAGCTTTTTTACAATTCATCATTCCTGCACCTGTTTCATCACGTAGTTTTTTTACTATTTTAGCATCAATTTCTGTTTTCATATAATTTTAATTTTTAAAAATTGTTTATAAATACATTTTAATTTAAAGATGATTTTCCATTAATAATACTATCTGTTAGTGCTTTTAAAATTAATTTAATTGATCTGACAGCATCATCATTTCCTGGAATTGGAATATCTATTAAATCTGGATCACAATTGGTATCTAAAATTGAAACAATAGGTATACCTAATTTTTTACATTCTTTAATTGCTGTCATTTCACGTTTCTGATCGATAATAATAACAACATCAGGTAAATTTTTCATTGACTTTATACCATCTAAATGGCGACGTAATTTTTTTAATTCTTTTCGACGTAAGGCTGCTTCTTTTTTTGTTAATAAATCAAAAGTATTATCGGCTTCCTGCTTTTCTAAATCTTTTAAGTACTTAATTCGTTCTTTTAAAGTTGACCAATTTGTTAACATTCCACCTAACCAGCGATGATTTATATAAAATGAATCACAACGCTTTGCTTCTTGAGCAATTAAAGTAGTAGCTTGGCGCTTTGTACCAACAAATAAAAATGATTTATTGTTTTGAGCTGCTAATTCTAAATAAGTATTTGCTTCTTTTAATAGTGTTGCTGATTGTACTAAATCTAAAATGTGAATATTATTAACTTCACTATAAATATAAGGAAACATTTTTGGATTCCAGCGATACGCTTTATGACCAAAATGAACGCCAGCTTCTAATAATTGGGCTAAGTTTATATCAGACATATAATTTTAAATTACTTAATTAAATATATAAATTTCTAATACAAACAATAACAAATAATCAAAAACTTGTCTAGGGTTTTTATTTAGTGATAGCAAAGTTCGTAATTTTTGAACCTACTTTTCCTCTTTTTTTAAAACAATTTTTATAATTTTGTGAACCTGTTCCAGCAGGAATTAAATGCCCAATAATAATATTTTCTTTTAATCCACGTAACCAATCAATTCGTCCTTCAATAGCTGCTTTAGTAAGAACTCTTGTTGTTTCTTGAAAACTTGCTGCTGAAATAAAACTTGGATTATTTAATGCAGCTTTCGTAATACCCAGTAATAGTGGAACATAACAAGCTAACTGTTTTCCTTGGAGTTGAACAATTTGATTAATATATTGAATATGATATAAATCAATAACTTCTCTTCTTAATAAAGGTGTATTACCTTCGTATGTAATTAAAACTCGTGTTGTCATTTGCTTAATAATAACTTCTAAGTGTTTATCATTAATTGTCACACCTTGAGATTTATAAACAGATTGAACAGAATTTAAAATAAATGATTGAACTTTTTTAAAACTTTTATAACTTCCTTCATAATTTTGAATTAATCTATTATATTTAATTATTTTTGTTCTATCACAGATAAAAGATTTTCTGAAACCATAATAATTAAAATAAACTTTTAATAATTTATGTGGATTAATTTTTTCATTTTCTTTAATAGCTAGACCTAATTTTTTAAATTCAAAATTCGGATCTAAACTTGATTTCTGTAACAATAATCCTTTTTTTTGACTTGTTGGTATTCTTTTAATTAATAAATTTTTCTTTCTTGCCTCTAAAATTTCTTCAATTCTTGGTAAACCTTGAACAATATCTCCTGTAATTTCTTTTTCAAGATTTAATAAACCAAGTGTTTCTCCATTCTCGATAAATTCATTATTTTTACAAAAAACACTATTTCGATCTTGTTCAAAATAATCTTCAGTTATAGAATAAACACCAATAGATTTTGTTGTTTTTACAAATGGATGCTCCATAAATTTTACTAATGTAACTTGATAATCAAAATCGAGTTTATTTGTATATTGATTTTTAATAAGTTCTACATTTTGTATCAATAATGTTCGATTCATCTTCTGAAAAATCGTTTTATTTAATTCTTTTGGTTGAATAATTTGTGCGCTTTTTAATTTTTTTACTGAATTACTAACTGAAAATTTTTTTAAAAATTGGGGAAATATGGAACTGTATAATTTACCATTTTGTTTTAAAAATAATTTTGAAAATTCTATTTTTATCTTAATACTATTTTTTAATACTGTTCTACGATTTATTTTTTTTTGAATTGAAAATTTAAGTAAATCAAAATAACTTAAAGCAACATTACGATTTGTTTCTAAATTTTTAAAACGACGAGTTGGAGAAATTATTTTATATTGAAGATTTGTTTTATTAATTAAATTTTGATTTTTACAATTAGGAAAAAAATATGGTCTACCTTTTTGTAGTGTAAATAAAGTCTTATTTTCAATAATAATTTTTCCAGTTTCATTTACATTTGTACCATTGATAATAAAATCATTTAATTTTTTGTTTAAAAATAATTTTTTTTTCACTGTAAAACAATCATCATTTGAAATTAAAAGAATTTGTTTTATAGTTTTATTTTTAACTTTAAATTTAACAATCTGTAATGGATTTAATGTTATTGCTTCAAAATATCCTAAAACACTATAACAATCAACAAATTGATTCATTTGAATAAGAAAGCATGAATCAATATTTTTATATCGTAAATTTGGTAAAATATAATTATTTAAATTTAACTTTACACTAACATTTAAATCAATTAAATTTGTTTTTTGATTCTTAAATAATTCAATATCAATATCTTGTTTAAAAAATTCTGTAAATTTAAAATTTAATGTATTTGAAACTAAATTTAAATTTTTAATTCCTTTAATAATTTGATGAGAATTATATGAATAAATCAAATTTGATTCTAATTGAATGTTTGAACAACTATTAAATTTATTTTGTAAATGAAATTGGTTTCTAAAAATTTGGGGTACTTCATAAATTTCAATAGGACGAACTAGTAATTGTTCTGTTTTTTTACCAAGAATATGTTCACAAAATGATAAGTTTTTCACTGATATATTGGAAAGAATTACTTCACCTGGATAATATAATTTCTGTGATATACTTTTAAATTTTTTTCCTTCATAAACTAAACCTAATTTAATCGAAATTGTGTGAACAAAATTATTTTTTTGACGAATAAAAACAATTCCTGAAGTTTTAGAAAAAAGACCTGGTATTAACTCAAATTCTTCTGATATAAAATCACCATTTTCAACAAGTACAATATTTGCTTCACAATTTACGTTGTGTGTTTCTTCACTTAACCAAGTAATTGTTCGAAAGCTAACAAATGATTGATACTTTTTCCCACTATTAGTATTCTTAATATCAGTTCGATTTAAATAAAGAATATTAGTATTAATTGGATTAAGTTTAATCTTTGTTTGATAATCATAGTATATTGTTCCACCTGTTAATGTTTGAAATTTTTTTGAAATTAAAGTTCCAATTTGATGATTTCTAGTTAGTTGAAGATAATATTTTAAAGTTTTGAATTTAACTTTTAAAAGATATTTAAAATTTTGAAAATTTAATAAATAGTTTTCATTTGATTCATTTTTTGTTATTTTTTGAAAAAAAACATTTGTAAATGAATATTTTTTATTTCGAATTCGAATGAATCGTTTGTAGAAACTTTTCTTAGTACTACGGAATTGAACAAAACCTGGATTATAGTTTATTATCTTTGTTCTAAAAATATAACTTTTCCGGTTTACTTTATAATCTGCATAAAAATTTATAAATGCATTTCTTGGACTGTTATAAAGTTGCCCAGCTAAAATCCAAATTAATCTATTATTATTTAATAAATTAACTTTTTTTTTGAAACGTGGAATAAAAATTTCACCACAATTATCGCTTACAATTGGTTTTATTTCAGTTTTAATTTGTTTATTTGTATTAAGTAATTCGCCAATTACTGTATCTTTTAAAACATATTGATTATTTTTTTGAAATAATATTGTATTCCGTAAAACTTCAATTTGTACTAATTCTTCAAATTTATCTTTAGGAATTATAATAATATAGCCAGAATTTTTTGTCATTAAAACATCTTCACCTCTATTAGTTCTTAGTAAAACAGTTTTTAAAGTTTTATAGAATCTTAAAATACCATTTTTTGGACTAATAATTTGCTGCCTAGCTTCTGAAGTAAAAATCCCACCTGTATGAAACGTTCTCATAGTTAGTTGTGTTCCAGGTTCCCCAATCGACTGACCAGCTAAAATTCCAATTGCTTCACCAATATCAACTAAACTTTCATTTGCTAAATCCCAACCATAACACTTTTGACAAATAGATCTATATAAATTACAAGTTAATGGTGATCGAATGTAAAACTGTTTGATGGATGTAGCTTTTAATTGCTTAATTAATTTAGGAGTTATTTGAACATTTGCTGCGGCTAATAATTGTTGGTTTTGTAAATCAAAGATTGGTTTACTTAAAATTCGACCTAAAATATTCTCATCGATTAAATTATTTAGTTTGAAATCATTTTGATCTAATGAAACTAAGAATGAATGAGTGGTTAAACAATCTTTTTCTCTGATTAAGATATCTTGACCAACATCAATAAGACGTCTAGTTAAATAGCCTGAATTAGCTGTTTTTAAAGCTGTGTCTACAATACCTTTTCTTGCACCATAGCCCGACATTAAATAATCAGTAATGGTTAAACCTTCACGAAAATTTTTCTTGATAGGTAAATTCATAATTTCACCACTTGGATCTGACATCAAACCTCTCATACCAACAAGTTGGCGGACCTGAGATACATTTCCTCTCGCCCCTGAGAATGCCATAATATAAACAGAATTTAATGGATCATACGTTTTAAAATAATAAATAACTTGTTCTTTTAAAGATTCACTTGTTAAACTCCAAGTATCAATAATTTTTTGAAATCTTTCAACTTCAGTAATTTTTCCTTTGAAATAAATTTTTTCTGAATCTATAATTTCTTGATTTGCTTTTTTCAGCATTAAATTTTTAACAAATGGAATTCGTAAATCTTCAATACTAATTGAAATTCCTGCTTGACTTGCATATTTAAATCCTAAATATTTTAATTCATCAGCAAGTGCACATGCTTGCATTGAATCATAATTTGTAAAGCTCCATGCTAATAATTGACCAAGTTGTTTTTTACCAATTAAGCTATTCTGATAAGTATAATTTTTCATAAAATTCATTTAATAAGTCATTTTTATTTATAAAAAATTTAGAGTTTTTTGAATTATAGAATTTAAAATTGCACGACCTGTTGTTGTTCGTAAATACTGAACAATCACATCTCCCTGTATCGTTTTTCGAATTTGTTGATTTTGATAATATTCAATATATGTATTATCGGCTAATTTGATTGTTTGAATTAGATCGAATAAAGATAAATTTTTATTATTCATTCGAATCCAAATTTCACTATGAATTTCAATTTGATTTTGGTTATAAGCTAAAAGAACATCATCTAAATTTGAAAAATAATGACTTGCTCCAAGTAAATTATTAATGTTATTAACAGTTAAATAATAACAACCCAGAACCATATCTTGACTTGGCATAATAATGGGCTCACCATTTGCTGGTGATAAGAAATTATACGGAGCTAACATTAGCATATAACATTCTGCTTGTGCTTCAGGTGATAATGGAATATGGACTGCCATTTGATCACCGTCAAAATCAGCATTAAATGCTGAACAAACTAAAGGATGTAATTTTATGGCTCTTCCTTGAACTAAAATAGGCTCAAATGCTTGAATTCCTAGTCTATGTAGTGTAGGTGCACGGTTTAAAAAAATAGGATGATTTTTTAAAACTTTTTCTAATACAGGATCAATAATAGATTCATTTTGTTGTATCAAATTTTTAGCAATTTTCATATTACTAGCTAAGCCTTGATTAATAAGTTCACGAATAATGAATGGCTGAAAAAGTTCAATCGCCATTTCATAAGGTAAACCACATTGATTTAATTTTAAGCTAGGACCAACAACAATTACTGATCGACCGGAATAATCAACTCGTTTTCCCAATAAATTTTGACGAAAACGTCCATGTTTACCCTTAATAATATCAGATAAAGATTTTAAAGGTCTATTATTCGCACTTAACGCAATTTTTCCTCGTTTTCCATTATCAATTAAGGTGTCGACTGCTTCTTGTAATAACCGTTTTTCATTTCGAATAATTAATTGTGGAGCATCAATTTCCAAAAGTCGTAGTAATCGATTATTTCGTGTAATTATTCTTCGATATAATTCATTTAAATCAGAAGTTGCAAATCTTCCACCTTCTAATTGAATCATTGGTCTTAATGCTGGTGGAATAATAGGTAAAATAACTAAAATCATCCAAGCAGGGTTTGATCCAGTACCAACTAAATTTTCCAAAATTCTTGTTCTTTTGATAGTTTGCTCCCGAATTTTATACAATCGTTGTTGCTCCCATTTTCGACACCATCTAGATTCTTCATAAAATGGACTTTCTTTATTTAAGACTTTTGTACAAAACAAAATAAAACTGCGCATCTTCCAAATTTCAGATTTTAAATTTAATTTCTCTAATTCCCGCTTAATTAATGGAGCCCCAATTAAAAAATTAGGTGTTGCTCTTAGTAAATATTTTGGAGTATTATATCTTAAATTTTGAGGTTTTGGGTAAGGTTTTAAAGGATAACGACTATGACCTAATTCTCGAAATTTTCTATATTGTTGCAAATCCCAATGTAATCCATAAAATGAAATTTCATCTTCTGCAATAAAATAAGCTAATGAAGCTAATTTTATTCTTTGAATTCGTTCATCCCATAAATTTATAATTGTAGCAGTTGTTAATTTTAAACCATCACATTTTTGACATTCTTTAGAATAAATTGTATATGCAGTATCTACATTTTTTTCAAATTCTTCAACTTCTAAGAGCAATGACATAAAATTCGGACGACTATTAATATACCAAACATGAGTAACTGGATAAATTAAATTAATATATCCCATTCTATGTCGTCTAACTCTTGATTCGGTTAGTTCAACGCCACATCGTTCACAAATTAACCCTTCATAGCGAACTCTTTTATATTTACCACATGCACACTCTAAACTTTTACTAGGACCAAAAATACGTTCACAAAATAACCCATCCATTTCAGGCTTAAATGTTCGGTAATTAATTGTCTCTGATTTTTGAACTTCTCCAACCAATTGACCATTTGGTAATTTTCGATTAGCCCATTGTAATATTCGAAAAGGAGACGCTAATTTAATTTTAATATAATCAAATTCTTTTGTAAATTCTACCATGATTCCTATGATTAAAATGATATATCGTTTATATTTGAAGCAGGAGAAAAAGTTTTTGATAAAGCATTATATTTTTCAATTAAATTAACTTCAACTTCATATTTTGTATTTGAACTAAATTTTTCAATTTTATATGTACTCATATCTAATCCAATTGATCTTAATTCATGCAATAAAACTTTAAATGATTCTGGAATTCCAAATTTTGGAATTTGTTGACCTTTAACAATAGAATTTAATGTTTCATTTCGCCCTTGCATATCATCCGATTTTATTGTTAATAATTCTTTTAATGTAAAAGCTGCTCCAAATCCTTCTAAAGCCCATACTTCCATTTCTCCAAATCTTTGACCTCCATGTTGGGCTTTTCCTCTTAAAGGTTGTTGAGTTATTAAAGAATAAGGGCCAGTTGCTCGAGCATGCATTTTATCATCGACTAAATGAATTAGTTTTAACATATAAGCATTTCCAACCGTTACTGGATTTTCAAATGTAATTCCTGTTCTTCCATCAACTAAAACAGTTTTTCCAGGAGCATAAGGATTAAATAACCAACTCTCATTTTTTACTTTGGAAGCCTGGCGTAATTTTTTATTAATTAAAATTCTTGAAATTTCTAAGCCATACATTTCATCAAAAGGTAATATTTTAAATCGTGTATTTAATTTATCACCAGCAAAACCTAATAAACATTCATAAAGTTGGCCTACATTCATCCGTGAAGGTACACCTAATGGATTTAAAATGATATCAATAGGTGTTCCATCTGGTAAGAATGGCATGTCTTGACGAGGTAAAATTCGTGAAATAATCCCTTTATTTCCATGTCTTCCCGCAATCTTATCCCCAACTTGAATTTTCCGAATTTGAGCGATAAAAACATAAATTTTTTCAAATTTATAGGTTAATTTTGTTCGACGATTAAATGTTACAGTTTCAATAACCCGACCATATTCACCATCAGACATTCGATAAGAATTATCTTTTACTCCTTTTGCTTTTGCACCAAAAATAGCCCGTAATAACTTCGATTCAGGTAATTGTTCTGTTGTATTATTTGAAATCACTTTTCCTACTAAAATATCACCAGGTTTAACAAATGTGCCAACTGTAATAATTCCATCATCATTTAAATGCTTAATTTCTGCTGAACTTAAATTTGGAATATTTTTTGTTGTTTGTTCTGATATTTCAACATTTTGATCAATTTCAATTTTATAACGTTCAATATGAATTGACGTAAAAATATTATCATAAACTAAACGCTCACTTATTAAAATCGCATCTTCAAAATTATACCCTTGCCATGGCATATAACCAACTAAAACATTTTGACCTAATGCTAATTCACTACTGGTTATGGCTGGACCATCTGTTAAAATTTGACCTGATTTTATATTTTCGCCTTTCCAAATAATTGGTCGCTGATTAATACATGTTTGTTGATTCGACCGCAAATATTTTTGTAATTTATAAGTCAATTTTTTTCCTGTTTTTTCTTGAATTACAATTTTTGTAGCAGTCACTGCATTCACAATCCCATCTGCTTGTGAAATTAATGCCATACCAGAATCAATTGCAATTTGATTTTCTAAACCTGTTCCAACAATTGGTTTCTGTGGAAGAATTAAAGGAACAGACTGTCTTTGCATATTTGAACCCATAAGCGCTCGATTTGCATCGTCATGTTCAAAAAATGGAATTAAAGATGCAGCAACGGAAACCACTTGAACGGTAGAAATTGCTATAAAATCAACTTCAGAAGGCGTAACATTCATAAAATCTTGCTTATAACGAACAGGAATTACATTTTTTAATAAATAATTTTCTTTTGTTGTTGAAATATCAGCGGGTGCAATTTTATAAAAATCTTCGATATGTGCTGTTAAATAAATTGGATTCCCATTTTTTAAAACTTTCCCATTTAGTACACGCCAAAATGGAGTTTCTAAAAAGCCGGATTTATTTACTCTCGCACATGTTGTTAAAGAAGCAATTAAACCTACATTTTGACCTTCTGGTGTTTCAATAGGACAAATTCGCCCATAATGACTTGGATGAATATCACGAACAGCAAAACTAATTCTATCACGATCAAATCCTCCAGGTCCTAAACCACTTATACGACGTCTATGAGTTAACGATGATAGAGGATTAGTTTGGTCCAAATATTGTGATAATTGGCTTGACCCAAAAAATTCCCTTACAGTTGCATTTACTATATTAAAATTAAGTAATTGTAACGAGTCTATTTTATTAGTTTGATTTCTCAATTTTCGAACCAATCTTTGAAATCCAACTCTAAATAAGTTTTGTAATAATTCTCCTACAGATCTAACACGCCGGTTTTTTAAATGATCAATATCATCTTGAATAGTTTTTGAGATCGTTAAACTAATTAATTTATCTACAATTGCAAAAATATCTTCATAAGTTATTGTTTGAAGTCGATTATTAATTTTTAAATTTAAACGCTCATTTAATTTTAATCTACCAACTCGACCTAAACGATAATAAGTTGGGTCAAAAATTCGAGAAAATTCTGAAATATTTTGAAAATAACTCGAACTTAAATTAAACCTTGATAAAGGTTGATTTAAATGTTTTGAATTTATTATTAAAGGTTTATGAAAATAAAAGAAATCAGAGTGTTCTAAATTTTGAAAAATTTCTAAATCTGTTAATCCCATTTCCTTTAATAGATAAAGTATAGGTTTTTGATTCATTTTATCTAATTGAATAACAATTTCATCTTCTTGATTTTTTAATGGATATTTGTACAAATTAATTTTTGTATTTTTTTGAAATCCAAATCGAATCCATGAACCATAATCAGGGATTAAAGTAACTTTGTATAAATCTTTTTCGTCATATTTTTTATTGTAATTGGTTTTAATTTCATGATCTTTTCGATAAAGAAGAAAGTGATTTTTTGTTTTTAAATATTTATGTCGATTAGGATTGTATAATAATTTTTTTTTTCCAAAAACATATTTCAATTCATCTTTGAAGCTTTTTGAGAAAAAAATTATAGGACGAAGTGTTTGTAGCAATTGTTTAACATTATTAAATTTAAGAATATTTTTTTTGATCTGTTGGTTTAGAAATAAAAAAGTATTCATCTGAATGAAACAATTACTAAATGAATGGGTAATTAAAAGTAAATTTGAATTTAATTGAAGATGAACAAAATTTTGAAAATTCAAAATTAATTTATCATATTTCTGATAAATTTTAAAAATTTGTTCGTCTGATAAATTAGTTTTATCTTTTTGACTATTTTTTTTTAACTGAATTGCACGTTGTTGAAATTTAATTTGTGAATAATTGAATTGGAAAATTTCATATTTAATTATTAATTTTAACAAAATATTAAAATATGAAATGAAAGATAGAAGTGTTTCAGATTTTAGAGGCGTTTGAAGTTGAAAAGAATTATTTTGTACTTGTATCCATTTTAAAAATAGTTGAATTAATTTACGTTTTAACTTAGTATTTTGTTGGTTTAAAATAATTCGATAAAGTTTAAAACATTGTAAGAAATAAAAAGGAGAAGCTTTTTTACAGTGTTTTAAATATTCAATAGAATAATAATAAATTGAATTACGTTCCCATGTTGGGATCCATTTTGTTTTTTGTTTTTTTTTATCCTTTGGATCAGAATAAGAAATAAATGTTGGAATTGGACAAATTAAATCAACTTCAGATATAAAAGCTTCACCAGAAGGAATAAAGGATCTTAATTTACCTATATCTGATGAAAATTTTCGGTTAAATTGAATAAATGTTTTTTGATTTTTATTTTTTTCAAAATAAACACCAGGGCTTCGAATAATTTGACTTACAATTACACGCTCACATCCATTAATAATAAATGTAGCATCTGTAGTCATAAGAGGCAGAGTAATAATTGGAAATTGGTTTTGATACAGAATATTATTAACAATTTTATTCCGAACTTCAATTGGAATAACAACTTGGGCACGGTAATTTCCACTATATTTTCGAGCTACTATTAAACTATAAGGAGATTTTATTAAACTATATTCTTCTCCAAACAGAATATATTCAGTACTTTTACTGAAATCTTGAATTCGAGAAAAAAGAGCTAATTCTTCTGGTAAACCTTGGGTAAGAAACCAACAAAAACTAATTCGTTGCATTAACAAAAAGTCAGGTAAAGAATTGATATAATTAATATTATTTTTCATAATTTTGAAATGTAAATTTAGGAATTAATTATGCTTAAATTTAAGTATAATTGATTCAAAAGTTCGCTCCAGGACTATTTAAAAATTAAAGAATTTTTAAATAGTCCTGGAGCAAACGTCAATATTAAATATTTTCAATTGTTATTTAAGCTGTTTTTAAATCTAAAGCTAATTTAGATTTTTTTCTTGCAGCAGCATTTTTATGAAAAATATTTTTTTTTGTACCTTTATCAATTAAGCTATAAACTAAACTTAAATTTTTTTGTAAACTTTCTTTCATTTCAGGAGTTTTTGACATTTTATAAATTTCCAAATCTTTCAAAAAAACTTTAATTAAAGTTCGAACAGAACTTTTATAAAAGCGATTTCTTAATCTATTTCGTTCATTTATGTGAATACGTTTTTTTGCAGATTTACTATTAGCCATATACTTATTATTATTATTTAAAGAGTTATTTTATAAATTTTGAGTTTAAACTACTATAATATATTTAACAAAAAATTAAAAGTTTTAAAAATAGAAATTTTTCTCAAAATAATAATAATTAACCCTTGATAAAATTCTAATTTTTAGGCACTATAATAACTATATAATAATTACAATTCTTACTATAAAATTTTTATGGCAAAAAATAAAGGTACTCGTATTTTAATAACATTGGAATGTACTGAATGTCGATCAAATTTAAATAAACGCTCACCAGGTATTTCAAGATATTTAACACAAAAAAATCGTCGTAATAATCCTGAACGATTAGAATTAAAAAAATACTGCTCGCATTGTAATAAATCAACGATACATAAAGAAATAAAATAAATTATGGCCTCAAAAAAACAAAATAAATCACCGATTAGTTTAAATCAAAAAATTGACTATAAAGATATTGACTTATTAACATTATTTATTACAGAACAAGGAAAAATTCTTCCACGTCGTGCAACAGGTGTAACGATTCAACAGCAACGAAAATTAGCAAAAGCAATTAAACGAGCAAGAGTATTATCATTATTCCCTTTTGTAGCTTCAAATTCAATATGAAATAAAGTTAATAAAAGGTTTATTAATATGTTATAAATCTCAATTTTTAATTTAAGAATTTAAAAAATTTATAAAGAAAATTTTATGGGAAATTTTATTGATAAAACATTCACAGTAATTGCAGATATTCTTTTAAAAATTTTACCAACAAGTAAACAAGAAAAAGAAGCATTTGCATATTATCGAACCGGAATGAGTGCTCAAGCAAAAGGAAGATATGCAGAAGCGTTACAAAATTATTACGAAGCTTTGCAAATTGAAGAAGATCCCTATGATCGAAGTTATACACTTTATAATATTGGATTAATTTATGGGAATACTGGAAAATTTACGCAAGCTTTAGAATTTTATCATCAAGCACTTTCTTTAAATTCAAACCTTCCACAAGCTTTAAATAATATTGCAGTAATTTATCATTCGCAAGCATTGCGAGCACAAAGTCTTGAAGAAGATGAATATATTGAACTTTCAAAAGAATTATTTGATAAAGCCTCTGAATATTGGATTCAAGCTTTAATGTTAGCTCCAGATAATTACCCTGGAGCTCGAAATTGGTTAAAAGTAACAGGAAGATTTAATGAAAATACTTAATCTCAAATTTAAGTAGATTAACCAGAATCAAAAAAATGCCAAAGACATAATAAGCATTCAAATAATTAATGGGAGTTCTATGGAAATACTATTATACCAATTTCGAGATTTATAGCATTATCTTAAAATTTCGAATTTTGACATAGTGTTCTAGATTATTATCTCTATCCTTATTATATATAGGGAGGGAAAATGCTAGAATTTGATGTTAATCCGTTAGCGAAAAGTAGGATACTTGGCATTGCCGCTGCAACTGCTGCAGGAAAAGGTGCTAATGCTTTGGTCCCTATTAATAATGCCAAATGACCTGGCTTTATTGCTGGTTCGATTATGGTAGATGCAAAAAAGTATGGTGCAGTTTCACTAGATACTCCGTTTACTAATGTACAGAATTGCTTTGAATTTTTAGATAATGCTCACAACGATATGCATTATAATGAGAGATTTGAAAAAGTCTTTTATGATACTGCTGTTGTGAATGGATTGTCAGAAATTCCCGGAGCCGTTGGACAATTTCTAGTAGGGGACTATGAGAACCAGATGGCAAACGAGGATATAGATAAAATAGTATAAAAAGCAGTTGATATACCTTTGTAGAGGCCGTTTTCCTATGAAGTTCGTTTGCGTGGTGAACCAACTTTTGATAAATTTGGGAATTTTATACGTACTCTAATGCTCAAAGGTATTGGTTTTGACAAATCTGAGATTTTGAGCGGAGAAAAGACTAATCCGCTAGAATACATTATGTCAAATCATACGAGAAGCAGACCTATTTAGACATACCAGTTCTTTAGGGGCGGAGCTTTTATTCTTCCAAGTGTATATTTATATATAAATTTTAATTTTGGAAAGAGTATTGTTGGTGGAATTTTTCGGAAGTTTTTATTTTTCGCAAATAAATCAAGATTTCGATCAATTGCTGCTAGTTTATTTATTTCCTTTCTTTTGAAAAAGTTAAAAGAAATTTTGAAAGAGCATCTTATAATTAACAACAAAATGATGAAAACGAAAGTTGTGCCAAGGAAGAAAGATGATATAGCAAGAGATAGATTCTTTTTAACAGGGCTTTGTGACCTTGAAAAGTTACTAAATTCAAATAAGGTTTTAATTAGCTTAAACTTCATGGAAGAAGTAAGAGGAATTGATAGAGATGAAGCATTTAGAGAGAAAACTACTTTTTGAGAAATATATATATATATATATATCAAAAAAAGTTTTCACGAAAATGTTAATGTCAACATTTGGGGGGGCCAAATAAATAGTTATGCCGATATTTAAAACAAAATATAATATATATAATGTTTTCTGGGTAAACCCAGAAAACATTTGTAAAGGAGGGAAAATCTCTACGTACCTTCACGTGGTCCGTTCTGATCTAGACTAGACTGAATCCGGGGCAAAACAAGAATGCTTTCTAGCTTCTAGAAAGCTTCCATACACGAAAGTATATTTATTCTCAATTATTCTAAATATGTTCAATCAAAAATGGTAAAAACTAATTTAAATAAAGGTTACGTTACTCAAATTATTGGCCCTGTCTTAGATGTTCAATTTCCTGAAGGTAATTTACCTCCTATCTATAGTGCAATTAAAATTGCATTAGATGATGGTACAGAAACTATTGTTGAAGTACAACAATTATTAGGGGATAACAAAATTAGAGCTGTCTCAATGCGTTCAACTGATGGTTTAAAACGTGGTGTTGAAGCTATTGATTTAGGAGCTCCAATTAATGTACCTGTAGGAACTCCAACATTAGGGCGAATTTTTAATGTAATTGGTGAACCTGTAGATGAGCAAGGTGAAGTTAAATATGAAGAAACTTTACCAATTCATCGTGATGCACCAGCATTTACTGAATTAGAAACAAAACCATCAATTTTTGAAACTGGTATTAAAGTTGTTGATTTATTAGCACCATATCGTCGTGGTGGTAAAATTGGTTTATTTGGTGGTGCAGGTGTAGGAAAAACTGTATTAATCATGGAACTGATTAATAATATTGCAAAAGCTCATGGTGGTGTCTCAGTTTTTGGTGGTGTAGGTGAACGTACACGTGAAGGAAACGATTTATATGAAGAAATGAAAGAATCAGGTGTAATTAATGAAAATAACTTTGCTGAATCAAAAGTAGCTTTAGTCTACGGTCAAATGAATGAACCACCTGGCGCAAGAATGCGTGTTGGTTTAACAGCATTAACAATGGCGGAATACTTCCGTGATGTAAATAAACAAGATGTATTGTTATTTATTGATAATATTTTCCGTTTTACACAAGCAGGTTCAGAAGTATCAGCATTATTAGGTCGTATGCCATCAGCTGTAGGATACCAACCAACTTTAGCCACAGAAATGGGTGCTTTACAAGAACGGATTACTTCAACAACACAAGGTTCAATTACATCAATTCAAGCTGTATATGTACCTGCAGATGATTTAACAGATCCTGCACCCGCAACAACATTTGCTCACTTAGATGCAACAACAGTATTATCACGTAATTTAGCAGCCAAAGGTATTTATCCTGCTGTAGATCCTTTAGATTCAACTTCAACAATGCTACAACCAGGGATTGTTACTGAAGAACATTATGGAATTGCAGAAACAGTAAAAGAAACATTACAACGATATAAAGAATTACAAGATATTATTGCAATTTTAGGTATTGATGAATTATCAGAAGAAGATCGTTTAACTGTAGCGCGTGCACGCAAAGTTGAACGTTTCTTATCACAACCATTCTTTGTAGCTGAAATTTTTACAGGTTCACCAGGTGAATATGTAAGTTTAGAAGATACAATCAAAGGTTTTTCAATGACCTTAAATGGTGAATTAGATGATTTACCTGAACAAGCATTTTATCTTGTAGGTAATATTGATCAAGTAATTGCGAAAGCAGAAACTCTAAAATAAGGAGTAGAACATATGGTTATGAATAACATTGTTATGAACATTCGCGTTCTTACCCCTGACAGAGTAATTTGTTCAACAACAGCTGATGAAGTTGTTTTACCTGGGTTAACTGGGCAAGTAGGGGTATTAGCGGGTCATGCAGCATTAATTACAGCTTTAGATACAGGATTATTACGTATTAAGTTAAATGAAAAATGGACCCCAATTATTTTATGCGGTGGTTTAGCTGAAATTGACCGAAATCGAGTAACAGTTTTAGTCAATGATGTTGAAGAACTTAATAAAATTGAATTAAGTGAAGCAACAAAAGAATTAGAAAAAGCAACTTTAGCAGTTGAAAATGCAGAAACAGGAAAATCTCGTTTAGATGCTTCTGTTGAATTAAAAAAAGCAACTGCAAGATTAGAAGCGATTAATTATTTATCATAATTTTTGTTTCAATAATTACGACAATATTTTATTTTAAAAAATTTTAAGTTGATTATTTCAGATTAACTTGAAATTTTTTAAAAGCTAAATTGAAATTAAGAATAAACATTTATTCCATGGCAACAAATTCTAATTTTAATTTTACAACGAATACAAATGTAGCTTTAGAATTACCGTTTTCTGAACATATTGAAGAATTACGTCAAAGAATTTTTCTTTTATTTTGGATAATTCTATTGTTAACCTGTACAGCATTTATCGAAGTTAAAAGTCTAGTTAAAATTTTAGAACTTCCTATTAATAATGTAAAATTTTTTCAAGTAGCTCCTGGTGAATATTTTATTTCAACGATTAAAATTTCATTCTACACAGGGCTTTTATTTTCAAGTCCTTTTGTAATAGGTCAACTAATATTATTTTTATTACCTGGGTTAACAAAAAAAGAAACAAAAATTATCTTACCCTTATTACTAGGGTCATTACTTTTATTTGGCTTAGGATTAGCATTTTCTTACTATACATTAATACCAGCTGCTTTAAACTTTTTTTTAAATTATAGTGAAGAAGTGCTTGAACCATTCTGGTCATTTGATCAATATTTTGAATTTATTTTAGTATTATTTTATAGTACTGGATTAGCATTTCAAATTCCAATTCTTCAAATATTAATTGGATTATTAAATATTGTATCCCCAAAGCAAATGTTAAGTGCATGGAGATATATAATACTCTTATCAACTATTCTTGGGGCAATTTTAACACCCTCAACTGATCCTTTAACACAGTTATTACTATCTTTAGCAATATTACTGCTTTATTTTACAGGATTAGGTATCTTGTTTTTAGTAAAGAACTAATTTATATAATGAAATATCCAGACTTAAAAAGTATTTAAACTATGGCAACTAACAAGTTTTTAAAAAGTCTTTTATTTGCTTTAACGATTGGTATAAATTCATTTAGTTTTTGTATTCAAGAGTCATCAGCATATCCAGTTTTTGCACAACAAAATTATTCAAATCCCCGTGCAGCAAATGGAAAATTAGCTTGTGCAAACTGTCATTTAAATGAAAAAGCAATTGAAATTGAAGCCCCACAAGCTGTTCTTCCAAATTCAGTTTTTGAAGTAGAACTTAAAGTACCATATGATACAAATAAACAACAAATTGGAGCAAATGGAAAAAAAGCTGATTTAAATGTAGGTGGGATATTAATATTACCGGATGGTTTTAAATTAGCTTCAAAAAATCAAATTTCAGCAGAAGTAAAAACAAAAAATAAAGGTGTGTTTATTTCACCTTATAGTACTGAATTTGATAATATTTTAGTTGTTGGTCCAATTGCTGGAAAAAAACATCAAGAATTAAT
Source organism: Herpochondria borealis (assembly GCA_032274145.1). Taxonomy (NCBI): domain Eukaryota; phylum Rhodophyta; class Florideophyceae; order Ceramiales; family Ceramiaceae; genus Herpochondria; species Herpochondria borealis. The sequence goes on along the minus strand of JAVCKV010055880.1, from coordinate 1,022 downwards.
TTTCCCTGTGGTTGCACCAGATCCAGCAAAAAATTCAGAAGTTAAATATTTAACTTATCCCTTTTATGCTGGTGGAAATCGTGGTCGTGGCCAAGTTTACCCAACAGGTGAAAAAAGTAATGTAAATGTATTTGGTGCAATGCAAGCTGGTCAAATTGCAGAAATTACAACATCCGAAAAAGGTGATTCTAAAATTTCAATCTTAGCTGCATCTGGCACAAAAACATCTCAAGATATTCCAGCTGGATTAAATTTACTTGTAAAACAAGGTGAAACTGTAAAAATGGATCAAGCATTAAATAGTGATCCCAATGCAGGTGGTTTTGGCCAAGAAGAATCAGAAATTGTATTACAAAATCCTATTCGAATTCTTGGATATCTTGCATTCTGTTTCAGTGTTTTAGTATCACAAATTATATTAGTACTAAAGAAAAAACAATTTGAAAAAGTTCAAGCTGCAGAGCTAAACTTCTAAATTGTAATAATTATGATATATACTCTTGCAAGAATATATCATAATTATTACAATTTTAGTCAATTTTTGCTAATTTAAACTTCTATCTTTCCAATTACGTAGCCTTAACTTTTGAACAATGTTTCTCATATTATTCAAATTTACTAGTTCTTGATTTAAAATTTTTTCTTTAGTTTTGATTTACATTCTAAACTTAAAAAAGTAGGTTTTTATAAAGAATCACTTAAAATCACAAATTAATTTTATAGAATATAAAAATGCTGACTTATACTCTTTTTAACTTAACTCTATTGTGACATAAAATTAAAAAGATTACTTAGATATAACGAAACGCGTAGAAAAATTTAAATTTAAATAATATTGAATAATTTACCCCCAAGGGAATTCGAATCCCTGTCTGCTCCGTGAAAGGGAGCTGTCCTAGGCCTCTGGACGATGGGGGCTACAAAAAAGTTAGAAATACGTAAAAGTTTGAAGCGGGCAACGCGATTCGAACGCGCGACATCAACCTTGGCAAGGTTGCGCTCTACCACTGAGCTATGCCCGC
>JAVCKV010055771.1:0-22705 GCA_032274145.1 Herpochondria borealis | reverse complement strand
GTATAGGGGCGGTGGTTCCGTCCATTAAAATGACGACTTGACGGCGGACCCAGATGTGGTCCACGTGGTCGTCAATAATCGTAGTGCCTAGTAAGACGTCAAAACTTAATTTTTTTACAACCAAAAATGGTTGGGGACATTTATAACCACCTATCTGTACGTAGATATAGGCGATACCTAAAGTCTCGAGCGTATGCTGCGAAGAGGATGCTAGAGTAGCTATCTCGCGAGTGGTGTTTAGAGAGGACAGAACCTCTGGGCTGAGCGCACCTGCGCGGAAAATATTCGGACCCGCTCCTGTGTCAAAAAATAAGAATGCGGTCAGCGAGTGCGTGGATGGGCCGATGCGCGCCGCGACTTTGTAATTGTAAAGATAAATTTACATATAGGGTCCTTACGGTATTGCTCGAACTTCAGAGACGGCGGTATACCGTAAGGACGGCTGGAGACGTTGAGTATCTCGGCCGGTAGGGCCGAGGAAGGTTCCTCAGGAGGTGGAAGAATTTTTTCGTCCTCGTCCTCGTGGTAGGACTAAATAGGGATCCGTGAAACGCCGATATTCCTCTTTTAAAGAGAGCCTTTTTATGGCTCAGTGATAGTGCATCCCAATTCCTGGTGATCAGAGACTTCAATTTTGACTATGTCTCAAAGTCACCAGAAATTGCTCGCGACTGTGGGCACTCGCAGCTGCAGTGCCCTAGTTAGAAACAGCGGTAGCAGGCCTATGTATCTCCAGGTACGCTACAGTCCTGCCAAACGGGTTGGGAGAGCCGAGGAGGCCTCGTGTCAGGGTGACCCCCGAGATGGGCTGGGTTGGGAAAATTTAAAGCAGCGGCCTTCTCAGACGATATGGGTTTTGAGGGAGCTGAAGGAACAGTTCCCTGTGTTGGGCCGGACTTAAAGGCATAGTCGTGCTCCGTCGACGTCCCGGTCACGGCGTCCAATCATAGCAGGTCCGACACGTCTGTGTCTACATACCTCAGTGTGGGACGCTGTGATACGACCTGGACGGGTTGTCCTGTCGGTGAAACCGTACGGACCCCAACACGGGGGGTCCGGTCGGGTATTCTACGGGCTCCTCTGTTCAGGTGGGCCATAGAATTTCGGTAGTTTGTGCCCGCTGCTCAAGCTGCTTGAATGGCATCTTCGACAGTAGAGAAGCGTCCTTCCGTAGCTTGGGCATAATTTAGACCGGCCTTAATGGCTGGGTTAATGTGGGTGAGGAAGTGCGTAATGCGCTCTTCCTCAGTAAAGATGCTACCACATTCAGCCGCCTTGTCTTTTAGGCACTGTAGGTAAGTATCCTCAATTTTCATCTCGGTTTGGGATATTTTATTAAAATCCGAGAGGGCCTGCTAGATTTAATCGTTACGAGCGTATTGTTGCAGAAGCCATTGAATGGCTTGTGGGTACTTAGAGATGCCCCCGTCGTACGTCTCTTTGTTAGTATAGCTAATTTTAGCCCTACCTGATAATAAGGCGGGTAATATTAGGAGGGCTTCCCCCTCGCTCAAGCGATTTTGGTCGCACATCTTTGTAAATTCATTTAAAAATGAATTAGTTCTAAAGGGGAGTCCCCGTTAAATATTGAGCTATCCATCACCTTGGTTAACCTGCGATAGTTAGCCCCTGCGTTTCTAAGCACTAGGCGACCCTGGGACTGGTTGGTATATTTATGGCGGTAAGTGCGGTAGTTAACCACCTTATTAAACTTCGGGTTTGACGGAACAATTTCCGTCAACCCCATAGCCCTAAGCCCCAGAAGTTTCCAGGAGGATACTGGTTGATCGTCGGTGTTACCGACAAATTTGATGCTATCCTCCGTAGAGGAAGAGTCAGAGCTGGAGGTGTCGCCGTCTTTCTTATTTTTTCTCTTATTTTTGTTTTTCATTTTTTTCAAAAACGACGACATCTCTTTGCGCATGGCAGCGAGCTGTAGGGAAAGCTCGGTTAATTCCAGGTTTACCGTAGACACAACCTCGTGCAGAGCTGTTGCACTGGGGGTATAACGTGTTCCAGCCAAATCGGACGGCTCATAATAATTATTAGAAAAATTATTAATTTCAGCCGCCTCCAGTGGCTGATTTTGCAGTAGCACCGCCGGTTCGCCTGGCGGCTGGGACATTGTGGTACGAACCGCACTGAGGGACTGAGGAGGGGGCAGTTGTTGGACATCGCTTTGCAGAAACGCCTCCTCCAGCGTCCGTAAGCTCGCCTCGATGAGACGCGTGTGCGTCTCGAATCGCAGGAGGCGTATGTACGCCCCGAATCGGCGGCTCTGCGAATGTAACTGATTTTCCAATCGCAGGACCTGCGAGCGCAGCTCGCCGATGTGTAAGCCGGCCAGTCGTTCGTCCAACGACTGGTCCATGTACTCAAACAGAGGGTCCGGGCCGTCTCCTGGCACAGTTTGCTCAGGAGCGGTGCTATACGGACGGTAATTTCGCCGTCCCGACTCGGTTGCACTAGTAGGTGGATCGATCTCCACCGCAGATAATATATCTAGCCCGGCGGGCAGAATTCTGCTGTGAACCGACCCGGCTGGGCCAGGTGCAGTCTGTCCCTTAGCGGCCAGCGTAGCCGGTTAAGCTACCGTCCCATCCGGTGTCTCAGGGTATTGAGACGTGATTACGGACGGGGAGGCTGCATGCGCCACCGTTTCTCGAACAGCGGGTGTGGTGTCAGCGTCAGCAAAAAGACAACGCTAGGTATCTGGGGACGATCCTGGGATGGCAGTCAGGAGGGGTTGGTCGCGGCCGACTAGAAGTCGTCGGCCGGTGTAGGGTTTTGTGGAGGGGGAGCGAAGAAGTCCTCTACCAGCGTGCTCACACGGTCGTGTGTGCCTGACTGGGATGTCTCAGCACCATGACTGCGATTTTTCACGGTGGTACGAGCTGCAGGACGCCCCAAGTCGAATGTGGGAAGTCCGCTTTCTGGCTCTACGAGCATTTCCCTTCCAAGCTGAATGTCATAAAACTCAGACGTAGGGGGGACATCGGTCCCCCTGGTGTCAACGGTAAGGAAACCCTTCGCTGCATCTTTTTGTATCCCGCTCGCTGTCGGAAGCGAGACGGGCGTAGTGGAGGGTGGCGGTTGTGTGCCTGATGGCACCGCCACTCCATTACTCGCTGTCGCACGGACTGTGCTTCGTCCGTGAACACGCAGTCTACCCCTAGGATGGCCACGTGGAGCCGTCCAACGCGGGTTGGTGTGTTCTGTCTCGAACCGCTGCATACGAGCAGGGTTCGGTCTGAGGTTGTAACGGTCTGACATCGTCAAGACCGGTTTACAGTACAGTAAACATTAAGTTTAGTGTAGCCAGGGCCTAAGAAAGATAAAATAGATCCTATCTTTCTAGGTCGGGAGACCACTTTTAGTATCAAACACACCAGCCAAGGAGTATTTGTACAAGAAGAGTGCTACAAGAGCACTGTAGATAGATTCGGTAGCAAGTGATTCCGTGAAAGGGGCCTGGTGGCTTTCTAGAACTGTACCTTCTAGAGGTACCGGGACGCAGATACTTTGTAACGGTATCTGGCGGATTTTTATCGGCCTAAAGAGAGCTCCGGGCGCTCTGTGAGGTAGCAAAGTAGACAAAAATATCTCTAGTGCTGAGATGGGGGCGATAAGGCAGTGGTAGAGGGAGGAGAGGTCGCGTCCGCTGGCGACCGGGAGTAAGGGGGAGAGACATACTCACTGGCGTCTGGGACAGGGACAGGGTATGCAACTAGGCTCTTGGATCTCTTCAGGGAAATTGGAAAAGCGCAGGGGAGATGCGTTCACTGGCTTCAAGGACCGGGGGGGAAGGGGTAAGTCGCTCTTACTGGCGACGGGGAGAAAAGACAGAACACAGAGCACGGCGCGTTGTGAGACTGAAGAAGGGTGTAAGACGCGGCGATAAAGCTCGAAAGTCGCAGGAGGAGAGGAAGAGGATAAATCGCACTCTCTGGCGACAGTACGGGAACCGGGGGAAGACTCAACCGCTGGCTTCAGGTACGGAGGAGAAGAGGTAATGCCTGGACGCAACGTTAAAGCTCGCGCAGGGAACAAATCCCAGTGACAGGGGACAGTCGCGCTCTGGGCGACTGTGACGTGGGAAAGAGGGCCGGGTCGAAAACGCATATCCGTGTGTTGAGACAGTCCACGTGTGTTGAAACAGTCCAGGGGCCCCTTTTTGCACCTTACTGGACAAAACCGGGGCGCAGAAGACGGCTGGGGTTGGTAGATCCGGGACGCGGCGCTACAGCTCGCGCAGTGGAAGAGCCAGAGAAGTATGTGTTTATTCAGACGGTCGTGATGAGACGCGACAACGCACTTATATAGTAAAGCGCGAGACGAGCACACGTGTAGCATAACCTACTGTACTCTGGATAGAGCAAAAGTACTATAGTAGGGGTAGTCATCGTGTATATAGACGTAATTGTAATGCCTTTCATATCGCAATGTTCTAAGTCAGCTACTGTGTAGCTGAGTATGAGTCACGAGAAGGGCTTACATGGATTAGCGCAAGAGAGTACGATAAGGAAAAGTGTAGTAACCATAAATACTTGTTCTTGTAGATGAAATCAATTTAATATGCGAAAACCCAGTTTTCGAGCTATTGGACGCATTTCTAAAACGTTCAGTTGCAAAAAATGTAGTGCCATGTAGCACTGTATCCTTTAATATTTATATCAAGATTTATCGGTGTTCGGATTCCATATCCCTTAAGCGCATGTTCGCCTGGCGATGCTGTGGTAGCACCGAGCTTTCAAATCAGAAGGCAGAGGATAAATATCCCCTCTAGGTCAATATGATTATCGGAATCTGCGTAATATGCAGATTCCAATAAGGCGAAAAAAGCAGATATACATTAAAAGCAATTGCATAATTATTTACAGTGTATCATACTGTAAATCAATTTGTAATCTTTTTTAATTCGGCTAGAATTTTACCCTTCCTGTACTTGATCTCTGTGGAGAAGTTTGTTATGCACAGATAATTAATATTGCGTTGAGAGAAATTGGTCTTCTCATTTCTCCAAACTGGACTGATGGAAGATTGGGCATGTGATTATTGTAAGCTGAACCAAAGGTACGCCCCGCAAGCCATACACGCCAGTTTTCTCTCTCATTTCGGATCTATCGATAGCGCCATGCTCGTGGGGGCGTGGAAGGAAGGTAGCCACGGCGAAGGTGTGTACTGTATAACAAGCGCAGAGTTGATTGGGCATTCACGGGGACGGTATTGTGGGGTAGGAATCGGACTGGGCCATGCAAATTTGGACACAGCCTATAAAAATGATTGCCATGGTGTTTTCTACCACGCCTTCTTCCCCCCCTCGACCAATCGCATGGCGCCTGTGATGCAGATCTTTGGTGGTCTATTTGATCACTTATCGAACAGATTGGAGAAAATAGCAAAGCATACGCTACAACGCGACGGACATCGAATTGTGGCGCCTGCCCACGGGTTCTGTGGGACTGTCATGCGCACGGCCATTCCTGCCCGGGTCAACGTTCCTCCGCTCCATTTGTTGAGCTGATTAATGCTCCGAGCCTCGCGCTCGTCGCTCGTCGCTCAGAGAGCGACTTCCACGGCCGTACAGTAGGGGTGCGGGGAAGATCGTGGGCGCTCATGCCACGGAGCCCCTTTCCCGACGTTACCAAGAATGGATATTGAATGAAAACCCACCACCGTCGCCGTCGCCGTCGCCGTCGCCACTGCCACCACAGCCACTGTATCCCCTCTCCTCTCGGCCATTCTCGCATTCTTCTGTCGCCTAAATCGACAAGACGTCTGACACAACCGTTCACGCCTCTCTCTCCCTTCCCTCCTTCCCGCTCATCCGTCTAAATTTAGTCCACTGAGCACACCCTGATTTCTGGGCCCTCCCTTCCCCCGCTCTGCCCCAGTCAGTAGCGCCATACAGTTATTTCTATTTGGACGTCCAACATGCGTCGATGCGTCTACTCGAATGCACGTACCTCACCCCCGAGCATACAAACACGCCCCTCCCCGCATTTCCCGCCTTTCTCTTGCTCTTGTATGTTATATAAGCCGAACCCAAGTACCCTCACTTCCTCTTTCCTCTTCCCCTTCCCGGGATCCTTCTCATACTGCCACCCCCTTTCTCAACACCCACGTCGGTATTCGTCCACATGCATTCTCCACACCCGAAGAAAAACCCATCAGACGAACGGCCCTCGTCCGATACGCACCCGACCACAACACTCCCGCTCTCCTCTCCAAAAATCAACGAACACAGCGACCCTCCTCCTACAATTGAAACTATGCCTCCGATTCCGTCTTCCCTGTCCATCCCTCGCCATCCACCATCCTCCCCACACCTCCCCCGCGGCTCTCACGCCGCACCCACGCTGCCTTACCTCCGCCGACCGGCGCGCCTGGAAGATTTCCACGTCTTTGCATCCGCCGCCCATACCGAGCCGGCCGCACCATACGAGCAAAACATCGCCACATCCGGCGCACCGAACACAAGCCAAGGCCAGACCCGCGCTCCGCATGTAACAAGCAACTCGCACCCTTCTGCAAACCCGCAATTTCACGACCATACCCACGGCCGCACCCCACACCCCGCCCCCTCACACACGCTCACAATCGAGCCGCACCCCATCCAGCCCACGCCGCCTCAAATTGAGCTCCATGAATCGCAACCGCAACCGCAACCGCCGCAAACAATCACTCTTCCCCCGCTCTTACACCTATACAACTCGAGCCCCGCTTTTCCGGCATCACACACCCCCGACTTCAGCCCCGTCGACTCGGTGCGCATGCTTGCACCGACTACGCACGAGCTCGTCGGCAACGATCTACCCGTCGTCGGGACGCATCCTTCTGCAGCTACGCAGCAGCTCCAGGTTTTGTCACGACCGCCGCATCCACCGCCACCGCTTGCATCGGGGTTTATGTCGTACGGACGCTCTACCGGCTTGTCGTCGGGCCTTGATGACGCGCCTGTGTGGACGCTGCCTTCGCACACGGCCCACGTTGCACAGATCGCAGTACCGGCGCCGGATGCAACGTATGGACGAAGCGGCGGCGGTGGCGATTGCCGCGGTGCGTCGCTCTTGCAGACGGGGATGCCAGAAAACGATACCGTGCAAGCGCATCCAATTCACGCAGGATCACGAGGCTACGTGATCCTAGAGCAAGTTTATCGCGAGGAGCCTGATGAAATGAACATAGGCGACACGAGTGCCGTAGACGGCGACTTGCGGACCTCAGCTTTGCGCGCTCAGAAAGCAGATCAGCACGGAACAGACGGCGCGCCGCTGCAGGGAACACAAGATAATGCGCACGCTCTAGGGCGTGACACGATTACGGCCCGCGCTCCAAGCGGGAATGAAGAACTGAGTGGTCTAGTCGGAGAAGCCGCAGGATACCACTCAGTGCAGGAGTCCGTGCCTATCGGGGTTACGAGTATGGGCGCGGAAGCGGGAGAGGGAGAAGTGGGCGGCAGAGAAGCAGGCGCGGGCAGTCCGAAAGAGGAATGCAGTGGGTTGGAGCTGTTAGATACGGCCGAGCGACGGCGCGATCAAAGCCGTCAGAGCTCTCGGCGGTTTCGGCAGAAGAAACGGACGCAGCGCCACGACATGGACAGGGCTGTGAGCGCAGGGCGTGCCGAGCTACGTGCTCTTCTAGCACAGAAGGACCGTCTGCACAGTGCGCATACCGCACTGCTGGCCGAACTAGAAACGGCAAGATTAGAAGAGGGAGCAACGAATGAAGGCCTGACGAATGAGGGCGCATCGGACAGGAGACGGGCTGGAGTGGACGATGGTGGCGCAGACGTGAATCCCTGGAACGAGAGGACGTGGCGCACTGTCGCAGAGACGGAGGCGCGCTTGCTAGGGGCTATCATCGGGAATGGGGATGATCTACCACGAGAGCTCTTTCTTCACTCTGTGCGGCAGCTCGGCGTCCTCGTGAGGGTGTACGCCGTGCAGCTCGCTGATCTGCGTGTTGCGCGCATAATGCGTGCAGTCCCTGGTCGGAACGCCGCAACGGGTGCTAATGTTGTGGCAGGTGCTAGCGCATTGGCTGGGCTTGGCGTCGTTGAAGCGGCGAGACTGCAAGCTGCCGTGCAAACAAGGGCGGCGGAGCGACTGTCGTTGGTGCGGGGTGATGTCAACTTGAATGCGATGATAATCCCCGTTTGGGGGTGTGGCCTGTCGCTTGTGGCGGAGTTTGCGGTTTTAGAAGATGGGGGGAAGACGTCGTAGAGTATAGAGATCCATGAAGTGAAGTGATATGCGATCACTGTTCGTGCAGCATTGAATGGTAGAATCAAACAACCCTTGTCGGTGAACGGAAAGAGATCGATCAAATGTTGTGCATTTGAAAGAGAATTCTCAATAATAACCCATGACACTGTTAGCTGTTTTTGTCTCGAGTTCAATTTCTTTTGTTTGTTGTATCCTTGCAGTGACGTACAGTGTAACCTCGTTGCGCAGATGAAAGTTGGAAGAGAAGGCTACATTATCCGCTTAAAGAGGGTAAGTACACTTCGGGAGAGGGGAAAAGGTGTGCACCTTGGACCAAAGTTGTCAAAAACGGTAGTATGTAGCACACTACGGTAAAAGGTGGTAGAGAATCAAGCGCAGTAGAGGAAATAAAGATGAAGCTGAGTGAAGACTGATAGGTGTAGTAGTTGATACAAGTAACTATGTTGAAAAAAAGGAAGGGCGGAGAGGCACAGCCTTCTGAATGGCTAGCTTGGCCCCTCGACAGCTGCGAGTTCGCGGGCAAGCTCCTCCTTTGTTGAAAATTGCTAGCTTCGTTTCGGCTATCGTTTGAAAGGCACCCCTCCACGCTAGGCCAGTCCAGATCGGACTACCGGCGTGTAGTCAGCTCATCCTAGCTCCTTGTTGGAGGCTTGGCAGATCGGTGCCGACGATTCGCACGAAAGTAGATTTAGCCGAAAAATCATACATTCTTCTAATCTATGATTTTCTCTTATACAGCACAATACAGTTCATTGAACCATATAGGTGCACCGCCCTGTCACCATAAAATGCGAACAGGGCGGCACGCGCTGCACCATTCCACTGCACTGCGCATGACCACCCGTGGCTCGCTCGGCCACGCCGGTGGCTGAGAAATCCATGTGGGATGCTTGCTGTGCAGTTTTACAGCTAGGTGAGCGCGTCCGTTCTCCCTCAATTAAAGAGTCGAGAAAGCGGGGCGTTACAAGTTTTCTTCATGCGTTGTCGTCGTTCAAGCCGCAGCTCGCGTTGACAGGCACTAAAGACATACAACCCAGCCTCGTTGTAATATACCACAATCTGAAAGCAGTGCAAAAATAATGTTCAGGCGTCGCCGGGAACCGAACCCCCTGAGTGGATATTCGGAAGACAAAAAGATCGCGCCGAATGAGCCACTCAGGCCATCTCGGCGCGGTTTGTGAAATGTCTTGTGAAGATGTTTATCCCTGATCGTGTGGACATTTGCAGTGTAGACAGCTTCGCGGTGTGTGACAAGCGCACACTGTTTATCTACTTAATAGAATAAAATGTGATGCATGCGTCCAGCTTGGATGTTCCTCTTCATCGCTTCTCTACCAACGTACTGTTCTCCACACTCATGGAGATGACCATGGTGTTCAAGCGTATCCTTGGCAACTACAATAAGTCTCTTTTGTCCGTTTTTTAGCAGAAGCATTGTTGGGCCCGTTGCAGTCTTTGAAGCCATGGGTTGAGATCGAAGAACGGCTCTAAAAATGTGGAACCTTCGTGCTCGAGGATCGCTTGGATCATGAGCCTTAGAAGCTCAAAAAGTTGAAAAAGCAGCTGGATCGGCGAACCGAGGGCACCCAAATTTAAATTAATACTAAAGATCAGATCGAGATTGGGTATCCGAATATGCGGATATGCATGACATTGCCAGTTTTGGATAAAATCGAAGGGCTTACCGCTGTGAAAGAAAATACGGACAGTTTAGCGCGATTATCCACTTTAACTGTATTGCGGAAAACAGACTGTAGTCGAAGAACTGGTCGTCGGACTACGCCGTGCTGCGACGCTTTCGATAAGATACGGTGCGCCTCGGTAGGACGGTTGCCGATGAGCGATGATGTTTTTATGCGACCGCCGATGTGGCACCAGCAGAATTCAAACGAGTTTTAAGAACCTCTCTTTCAGATAAAACACTTTTCTGACAAAACCACCAGATGCATGCAGCGCCGCGGACCGTGTCTTTGAATAATGCATACACTTGCCTGCAACTATTTTTTAACAAGTACAAATAAACTGTTGTCAATTTTCCTACTTATGAACATATGTGCATGTACATATGATCTTCGGGACGTAGGCGAAGCCTGGGAGCGCGCAATGCTTAATATTAATAGTATGTAGTAAACTTCCATTGAACATTTCATTCCTTCTTTATCAAAAGGCACGATAGAATAATATTACAAACCAACAATACAGGCAGCTGTAATAATATGATTCCAACAAACTTTATTACATTGTAATAAATAATGAAAGCAGAGTTCCGTTTTTTAACATTCTGTTGACAGGTTTCGCGTGTTAAAGGCAGAATGGTAGAACAGAAAATGAAAAATGGAGGAGAAAGTAAATCTGTTGTAGCAGTGCAGTTTGCGTGCCGCGGGGCGAAATAAAAGGATACATCTCGTAGGTGGAGCTTCCTACGTGTACCAGTCAGACTTTTGTTCAGTCGTCAGGGATTTTATATTGCGAACGAAGATAATCCTTCAACTACAGTACCAAAGCACCACGTGGTCGAAGGGGTAACAGGATGAAATCGAGTGGACGTAGGCGGCCCAATAAAGATTCTCGAATCTATGTGCCAATGACAGTAGGGATTCTAGAAACTAGAGATGCTGGCGGTTGCCCGGAACGAGAGCAAACGATTTTGTGCGGGCGCATTTTTTTTCTCAAACCATATATCATCACAGAAATCTGCATGTTCATGGAACCACGGAATGCCCACCTGTGTGACCAAACCCCATTTATCACAGTATGGGTCATGGCGCGCTCGCGCATCACCGTATATCTCAACAGTGCGCCACGACCAGTATTGCGACATGCTATCGGTAGTTGTTATATTGGGCAGGCGATATCGAGCTGGCGCGGCGTCCCTTTCTTGTGGATGTGTTCTATAAACTCGGCGACCAGGTCAGGAACATCTTTTTCGAGAGATGCGATTTCCACCCAGTCGTTCTCGGTGTCATCAAATCTACGCCAACGGACGAGGATCTCGGCGACCCCTGCGCGACAGCGGATATCTTGAAACTCATTTACAGTAAGTATCTCGTCTTGTTGGTACGAAAGGTGATCGCTCACCTCTTCGGTGACTTTGAAGGATTAATTTCTGAAGAACTTGAGTCTGCAACCGTGCTTCTCCTGCGTCGCGCCGGTGATAAGATCTTCAATGGTTAAAATGTACTCGGAACGACATCCGGTGAGGCTAAATGGACCTTTCCAGAAGAGAGACGGTTTGCCTCCTCTTCCACGCTGCAGTAAACCACGAAGCAAAAAACCACCAAAATCAAAGTTGGTGGGAAGAAAGCTCATCTTGTGGTTCTATGAGTCGACAGCGGATATACTTTTCGCAGATGATCGTTCTGCGACTTCTATGTGCATGGAATACATGGCGTCTTGGATGGATATTATATTCATGACTTGGCACGCGCGTGCTTCTCCAATGTCGTGCACCTTGACGGCACCTTCAACAGTGAGTTTTATGAAAAGCAGAGCACTGTCCTGGGGAAATTCAGTGAATATCGTTAGTGGACAGTGTCCCGAGAGGCGTTGAAGCGGAGCATTGTAAAGTACAATCTTGGCTAGTGGCAAGCCACTGGGCCAAGTATAGTACAATGCATACTACCTTACGAATCCCTCTGAGACAGCTGGTTAGCTGAAAGGGCTGAATTTTATTTTCTTGAATTAATCCCTTATTTAATTCGGAGTATTCTACAATTCACACCCTTCCGCTAACCGCGTCTCCCGTCTCACCCATAAACAAGAGCTAATTTGCAGCTCTCTGGCCATATTATACTGTAGCTTCCCTAATGCTACCTATTACACGTCTTATCACAACCCTGTGGTGTTAGTACTGTACTACGTAGGCTATTATATAGGTTAGACTACACGTGTTTTAAGGTGTGCTTTAGTATTTAGGAGCTCTGTCGCGTCTCATCGCAACCAGATTAATAAACGCCAAATTCTCTGGAGCTCTTCCGTGCGCGAGCTGAAGCGCCGCGTCCCGGATCTACCAAGCTCCAGCCGTACTCCGTTGCCCCTGGTTGTGTCTAGTAAGGTGCACAACCAGACCCCTGGACCGTCTCAACAACTAGAGCGCGCGTGGTTTAACCGTCCCTTTGTCGTCCCGTCCCATTCACCAGTGATTGCGACTTCCCCTTACCTTCGGAGCGGTTCCCTACGCGTGCTGTAGCGCCGCGTTCTGGATTTACCCCGGTCTCCTGTCCCGCACCCGTTGTGTGCACCCCCTTGCTCCCAGCGTGATTCGTGAGCTTTAGCGCTGGGTCCCACTCTACTTATCTTCGTCGCAGCGAGTGCGACGCGTTCCCTAGCCCGAGACGCTTGGAGCGCGTCTTAACCCTGCCCAGGTCGCCAGTGAGCGCGACCCTCCCCTTCAGCGAGCGTGGTACGCGTGCTGAAGCACCGCGTCTCACACATCTCGTATCCGTTCCACAGCGCGGAGTGCGCTATCCGAAGGTCCTGTTACCCCGTCGCCTCTGAGGGCGACAGAATCCTCTTTCCCAGTCCTATCCCTCGACGCGAGCTACGCGCCGCGTCTCATCCCTGCCCCTTTCCCAAGGGCGCCCGGAGCGCGTCTTTCCCCTTCGTCCTCAGTCGCCAGTGACCTCGACCGCCCCCTCTCTACCACTCTCCCTCCTTCCCGTCTCAGCACCAGCTTGTATGCTACTTCCCCTTGCTACCTTACAGAGCGCTCTGCGTTCTCTTTTGCCTCTCCGTAGTCTCCCAGGTATCCTTACACTGTACGTGAGTCCCGTGCCTAATGTAGGTGCATACAGAAAGACAACCAGGCCCCTTTCACGGGATCACCTGCTACCTAAACTAACTACAGTGCTGCACTAACACTATCTTTTACACATTCGCCTTTTTTGGTGGGTGTGATACTACAAGTGGTCTCCCGACCAAGAAAGGTAGATTTATTTCTTCTTTCGAACGAACTAAGCTACGTCAAACTAGCTTTTTAGAGTACTAAAAACCGGTTCTGACTATGTCAGACCGCTACAACCTTAGGCCGAACCCTGCGCGAATGCAGCTGTTCGAGACAGAGAAAACGAACCCCCTGGGATGGCACCGCGTGTCCGTCGCAGAGGCAGACCGCGTACTCATGGACGGGGAAAAGTCCGTGAGACGGCAACATCAGGGATGGCAGGGCCGTCAGGCCTACAACAGCCACCCTCCACTCTGCCCGTCTTGCTTCCCGAAGCGAGCGGATTAGCTACAGGTGCAGCGAGGGCAGTTCCCTCTGCTGACACTCGGGGATTGATTTCCCCCCTACCTCTGACTTTTACGATCTCATCTCTATCGCAACTGCAACGATCAAAGAGTCAAGAAGGGGACGTCCCCCGTTCGATCTGGGACGTCCTGCACGAACGCCGACGGTGACACCCTTCAGTCACGGTGCGCAAACTTCGCAGTCAGGCACACACGACCGTGTGAGTGCCCTTGTGGAGGACTTTTTCACACAGCCTCCACCACCTACTGTACCGGCCGATGACCTCTGGTCGGCCGCTGATGATTTACCCATCCTGACGGCCTTTCGAGGGCCTTGTCCGGGTGCACAGCGACGCATGGTTGCTGAAGTTGGAGCTACACCATCGGAGAGACAGCCTGTCCTACCGGCAGCATCCCCATCCGTCTTCACATCCCAGTATGGCCATAACCGGGATGGGACGACTGGCGAGACAGCCACCATGGCCGTCAGAGAACAAACTGTTCCTGACCCCGCAAGCTCATTGCACTGTAGGATACTCTCGGCCGTTCGAGATATCCTATCAGCAGCGAAACGCGATTTCCCTCCACCTGCAGAAGACTCGGGACGGCCAGATGGCCGTCCGTACGATGTCGCGCCAATGGAATCTGCGCCCGCGGATGGCACCGACTCTCTGTTCGCCTACATGGACCAGTCGTTGAGTGAACGAATGGCCGGGTTATAACTCGCCGAGCTACGTGCGCAAGTTCTGCGATCGCAGAACCAGTTACAGTCGCAGAACATGCGATTCGAGGCGTACACACGCCTCCTGCGTTTCGAGTCGTATGTGCGCCTTACAGAGACACGCATACGGACCCTAGAGGAGGCCAAAAATCGAAGAGATGGCCTTTCCAGGCCTCCTCCTCAGGTCGTCACCGCGGGCCGCGATATCGCGTCCCAACTGCCTGGCGACTCCACGGTGCCAGTGCAAAACCGACCATTTGAGGCGGCTGATATTAATAATTTATCTAATGATTATTATCAGCCACCAAAATTTGCTGGCTCTAGACACAACCCCAGTGCAGCCGGGCTGCACGAGGGTGTGTCCCCGGTGAATCCATAAGTTACAGAGCTGTCTCAGCAGCTCGCCGCTATGAGACTAAAGATGTCGCCGTCTCTCAAAAAATTAATAAGAAAAAATAAGAAAAAGAAGAGAGATGGCGACACCTCTAGTTCTGATTCATCCTCCTCGGAGAATAGTATTAAAAATATCAGTAATAAAGACAATACCCCAGTATCCTCGTGGACACTGCTGGGCCCACGAGCTATGGGTTAACGGAGATTGTTCCGTCTAACCCCAAATTTAGGAGAGTGGTGAACTATCGCGTGTATCGCCTAACTAATACCGACCCGTCTGAGGGTTGCCGCGTGTTAAGCAAAGCTGAGGTTAACTCACACAGGTTATGCCAGGTTATGTCTAGCTCAATTGTTAATGGGACAGCGCCCCTAAAATTATTCATTTCCTAAATGAATTTAAGAAAAAAATGAGACCAGAACCGCCTTAGCGAGGACGCAGCCCTGCTTATACTACCTGATTTATTATCTGGCAGAGCTAAGGTTGGCTTCAATAATAAAGAGAAGCACGGGGGTGGTCTCCCTAGCTATCCACAAGCCATCCAATGGCTTCTACAGCAGTACGCTCGCAACGATTACCTCAAGCAAGCTCTCTCAGATTTTAATAAAATCTCCCAATCCAAGAGAGAGAAAGAGGACGCTTACTTACAGCGTCTCCATTGCAAAGCCGCCGAGTGTGGGAACATATTTTCGGAGGAAGAGCGCATCACGCACTTCCTAACAAACATAAACCCCGCGATAAAGGCCGGATTGAACTACGCGCAGGCTACAGAAGGGCGGTTCTCTACTGTAGAGGACGTCCTTCAAAGAACCCTCGCCGCGAGTACAAACTACCGAAACTCGATGGCCCACCTCAATAGGGGCCCACGGAGGATCCCAGAAAGAACCCCTCGCATCGGGGTCCGTACAGTACATCCGACCGGACAGCCCGTCCAGGCCGTGTCTCAGCATCCTTTAGTGACGTACGCCGACACAGACGCGTCAGAGCTACTTCAGCTGGACGCTGAGGCGGGGACATCGACGGCATACGACTAGGCATCATTTTCCGGCCCTATCCAAGAACCTGTTCCCTCAGGTCCCTCTACCCCGGGCCCGTCTCAGGACGCCGCGACCGTCCACGTCCCCAATCCAGCACAGCATGGTCCGCGCCCCGACGCTCGGCCGCCACGTCTGTACCAACCTGGGTGGCAGGACTCGCGCGTCCCAGGTGGTACAAAAGCGTGCTACCGATGTTTCGAGCTGGGACACCACAGCCGTGAGTGCCCCAAGTCGCGCCCAGTTCCTGCCAATTTCGAGAGTGAGTCCAAATTCACGTCTCTGACCACTAGGAACTGGGAAGCGCTACCATTGAACCACCGAAAGGTTCTCTTTAACAAGGGTATAACTCCGTTCCACGGAACCCTCTCCCGTCCCACTATGCCCCGCTCTACGGTGCAAGCAGTAGAGATGGAACATACTGCAGTGGAACAAGAGGTAGAAGCAAAGCCGTCGAACTCGGAACCCGATCCTGCCCTCCCGGTCAGGATCCTTAACATCAGTAGCCGCCCGTACGGCATCCCTCCATAAATGACGTACGCGGAGTACCGAAAGTTATCCGTTTTTAACTACAAGGTCGAAGTTCGTATCGGACCTTCGTCCCACTCACTGACCCCTTTCTTATCTGTCTTTGACACAGGAGCCGGTCCCAATATCATACGCGCAGGTGCGCTTAGCCCAGAGGTTCTTTCCTCTCTAAACACTAGCCGCGAGATAGCTACGTTTGCCTCGGCGTCGCAACATACGCTTGAGACGATAGGAATCGCCTACCTCTACGTGGAGATAGCTGGATATAATTGTCGCCAACCATTCGTGGTTGTCAAACAGCTTAGCGCCGATGTCTTATTAGGCACTTCGTTGATAGACGATCACGTAGACCATATATGGGCCCGGCAATAAGTAGCCATTCTAATGGACGGGACTACAGTCCCCATCCAAAAAAGGCTGAGCCCGTCTTCGGGACAAAATATACACGAGAGCCCGGAGATCCCTATTCGCCAAACAAAACCCCTACGGGTTCGGGTTGCAAAACTACATACCATACAGCCCTCCTCCGAAGGGGTCGTGACAGTCGTTTTGCCTCAGACGGGTACCTTTCTATTAGAAATCAACCCGTCTCTGTATGCGGACCGTCGAATTTTTGTTGCGAATGGCATCGACAACTCGACCTTAAACGTACTGTGTAAGATCAAATTTGCCAATTTCGCACCAGCTGCAGTGTGTTTGCGGAAAAACCAAGTTGTCGCACTGGCATCTGCGGCCCCCGTAATTGCTTACGTGATGCCCAATACACTGTCCGGGCCAGATATTTCCAACGGACACTTAGAGAATATGTAAACAGGGGAGATCGTACTCCCCTTAGACCTCATCCCCCGGCCAGTGCAGCCTCGCAAACGCTTCTCAGCCTGCTTACTTTCAGCATGCATAGGACGTCTATGTGAGGGGACCTTTGCAGCTGCAGAGGGGGGTGGTATAGTAGCTAATGATTATATAGCTACGGCGTTCCCAGTTGATACTGTGGAGGATTCTGAGGATTTAAAAAATCCTAACGAGCGAGAGAAACCAGCTCGTTATCCTCCTGTACCCTCCGGGGTACTCGAACGGATACCGGCCGCACCTGACCCTGAGCACACGCTAAAATTGCTCACAACGGACCGTTCCTTTACACTAGAGGACGCTGATATCTCTCACCTAACTACTGAGGAGAAAGAGAAGGTTAAAAATGTGCTGAACTCCTTCGCCTCCATGTGGACGGGTAGGCTAGGAAGGTCGATACGGCGTCTCACTGTATCGACATCATTCCCGACTCCCGTCCGTTCAGATCACAGCCCTACAGGGCTGGATTTAAGGACCACGAAACACAGTCCCACGAGGTCCAGAGACAGCTTAAAATGGGCGTCATTTTCCCGTCCCAAAGCGAATGGGCAAGCCCTGTATTTCTTCTCCCTAAATTTGATGGGACGAAGCGTTTTTGCATTGATTATAGAAGGTTAAACCTTCTCTCCAAAAAGCACAGCTAACCACTTCGCAAAATGGAAGAGTGTTTGGATAGCTTGGGAGAAGCTAAATATTTCTCTACATTTGATGCTAATTGCGGATATTGGCAAATTAATGTTAGAGAAAAAGACCAACCTAAAACGGCGTTTGTATGCCATGAAGGTTGCTACCAGTACAATAGAATGCCCTTTGGTCTTTGTAATTCCCCTGCTACATTCCAAAGTACAATGGATATTATCTTCTCAGTTTTTCGCTGGAAAACCTGTCTAGTGTACTTCGATGACGTCATAGTATTTTCAAATAACTTTGAAGATCATCTAAAACATGTTGAGTCAGATTTTAAACTGTTTAAAAAATGCTGACTTCAGCTTAAAATTGTCTAAATGTTCCTTCTTCAAGAAGGAAGTGGACTATTGAGGGCATGTCGTGAGCCCAGGTAAGCTTGCTGTCACATAAAAAACAATTGATGCACTGGAAAAGTTTAAGATACCTGAGACGCAGACACACATTAAATCCTTCTTAGGATTATGTAATGTCTATAGACGCTTTGTACCGAACTTTTCGCATACAGCGGCCCCCTTAAATTCAATGTTGAAAAAAGGAGAGCCGGTTAGGTTGCCACCTCTGAACGAAGCTCAATTAGCTTCCTATGATACACTAAAATTGGCTCTAGTAAAAGCCCCAATATTTCGAGACCTGCCATAAACCATAGACACCGATGCGTGTGGCTACCAGGTCGGGGCTGTTTTACTACAGACCTACCCCGATGGGACGAGACACCCTATCGGCTACTGATCTCGTACGCTCAATTCGGCGGAGAAAATTTACTCCACTACAGAGTGGGAGTGCCTGGCCTTGGTGTGGGCCTGCCAGATACTCCGACCATACATAGAAGGTGAAGATGTAGTGGTCTATACCGACAATCAACCACTTCAGTGGTTACTAGGTTTGACAGACGTCACCGGCCGTCTGGCCCGTTGGCATCTCAGGCTACTCGAATTCGATCTTTCCATCGAATATAAAAAGGGAATCAAAAATCAGCCTGCTGATGCCTTATCAAGGATCCCTACAGACGGTGAAACCACCGTCTCATCAGACTTTACAGTCCCTGTACTCGAGACAGAATCTTGTACAGAGTCCCCCTGCCTCTACAATGTAGACGAGGACCTAATGGACGACGAAGACCACCTCGACTTCTTCACGTCTCGGACCACGGACCCCCTGGTCAGAACCGTAGAGTCCGACTCCCTTTCCTCCTTGACGGACGATGAGATAATTAACCACCAAGCGACCGACCAGCTGTGCTCTATATTGAGTAACCAGCTGGATCGTCGCTTGATAAATAATTACAAGGTGAAATAACGCAGTATACTCGTCCGCACCTCACCGAAGGACTTCTCCGAACAGATAGTCCTTCCTATCCGCTTACGCCAGCGGGTACTTTATATATCTCACTGTTATAAACCCGCTGGCTATGGTGGTGGGACACGAATGTTTTCCACCCTGCGTAGACATTTCTACTGACCTAACATGGCCTTGGACTGTTTTAATACAGGTCGTAATTTTCGGGAATGCGCTAAAAGACGCATTCAATTACGTAAAAATTCGTCTTTCATGCGTCTCTTCCCGACCAAGCGACCTGGTGAACACGTTGCTATAGACATTCTCTGGCCCCTCCCCAAGACGGGCTCGGGTAATGTCTATATACTTGTGATCACCGATCGTTACTCAAAAATGACACACGTGCAGGCCCTCACTAACATTCAGGCCTCCACATGTGCCAAAGCCTTTACAAAGGAGTGGGTGTTCCATTATGGACAACCCTCCTTCCTGTTGTCCGACAGAGGTACACAGTTTACCTCCGCATTTTTAATGCTGTTTGCGACACAATGGGGATTAGGAAGGCGTTCACGTCTGCCTATCACCCCCAGAATAATGGCCAAGTAGAACGGTTTCACCGTACAATACTTGGAGCCCTTCGCTTCTTCTGTACAGAACAGGGGCGCGGCTGGGACCAGTATATTTACGCTGTAGCCTACGGCTATAATAATTCGGTGCACAGGGCTACAGCGTGCACCCCCTTCCAGCTCATGTTGAAGTTTCCGCCACCGCCCCTGTCCCTTCACAAGGCAGAGACGGTGGACCACACGGATTTAACTACCCACATGGGTAAAAAAAATATTTATTAAGACTGAAAAGTCTCATGGCCACTGCTACGGCCAAGCTAAAAATAGCGCAAGATCGCTATAAACGCGATTTTGACGCTAGAGTCCGTCCCAGCACTCACCCCTATGCAGTGGGTGAAGCCCTTTTCGTGCGCCGCGAGGCCACTAAAATCGGTGAGTCGGATCATAAAATACGCTCCAAAGTACACTCGGGCCTAATTTAATCCGTCCCACCTGAGGCACGATACGCTGTGGTTCGCCTGGACCACAGTAAGGACGACACAACTGTGTCTTTTGACCAACTCGTTCCGATCCCCATAACCATCGTCCCGTTGCAACATCACGGGACCCTCGCTAAATCGGGCTTGTTCCTCAAGCTCCACCCATAAAACAGCCATAGGTACCAGTATCGGAAGACCCGTACCTCACTGCCTTACAGAAAGGCAAGACAAAAATATCTAAACCACTTCGCCGTTCGCCGCGGTTTAAAAAGGGAACAAATTCCGGCGTCAACGCCCTCGAGCGTGACGCTCAGTACCCCCACCTATACAGACGATATTATGTCGTCTCTTACGACAAAAACACGGAAAATACTGAGTCCGTTGGACTAATTTAAACCGCACTCTGGATACTTATGAGTACGCACGGTTCATAACCGCCCGTCTCATCCAGGAGTTCAGACGGAAAAATCATCTCCCAGAGCTACATCGCTCTGTGTGAAAATAATTTTCCCTCTTAAAAAGGGGGGAAGGGGTATGTATATACAGTATCCTATTAAGGAGTCAACTATTATTATATTTTATTTCGGCATATTATTCCCAAAATGCCGGAGGAAATATATAATTTTAATGCTCTAGGGATTTAATTCACTAATGAATAACCGAATGGTAGCAATGCTACATAGAAGAGGAGGCCGTCCCACATACAAGTTCCGCCCAGGACGCAGAACTCCTAAGGTCCTTTATCAAAGAGGACCCAGTAACATTGAAAAACGAAGCCAGCTGGCATCCACCAAGGTGTTAGGAAAACTTCAGACTACAGGTAGAGACAGGGTGGTTGAGGCTCACTCCTCCTCCTCATAGGAATCATTTTCCTCTACCATCCTGTCTCCATCTGCCGATCCTCCTGTCAAGGCAACCTCAGCCTTGACAGCTAAGGTGATTGGATTCTCACAAACCGGCTCATTGTCGGTGTCGTCGCCAGTGAGGTCAATCACCACTCGCGAAACCGTAGTTGCTACAGGCTCGGCCGGCACATCCTTATCAGCCGTCTCAGTAGCAACCCCAGTAGGTCCTTCATCGACCGGACCGCGGGTCCCACGCACCGTCTCCTCCTCTAAGCATGGAGCCGCTCCTGTCGGGACCGCATCTACTATAGCGCGCGCTGTCTCAGCATCGTCGCTACCGGCCCTAGAGGCACCCCCTACCTCCGGCCCATAAATTACGTCCCAGAGGAGATTTGCGGATCATTTCCGCAATCTGATGGGAAACTAACCGTTGCACACGCGCAGCATCGGCGTCTCGCATCCTGCGCAAACTAGTCGCAGCGCTCGCGCCAATCGGGAAATCTTCAGGCGCTGGCGCGCTCCGAAGGCGCATCCAACCTGACGGTATCTCAGTTGCACGAGACGCACCAACTGCCTCCTCAATCTGCATAGGAGAAGCAGCGGGTGCCCCACTCACTTCGACCGTCTCTTCCCTAGCCACGGTCGCTGACTCCACCAAGTTTCCCGACGCCGGCATTGCAGTCGACCTCGCAGGCAACCCGGGTTTTCTGACGCGTCCCGCGCGTCTCTCACCACTCCGTCCAGAGAGACGCAGCGCAGCGAACCTCGAGCGCTGCCGCTCGGCCGGACCCTCCATCGGAGCGTCTCTCCCCCTCGGATACCCGGCCCTTTGGCTCTCGCTGGGCAATGTATACGCCAACCGGCCCGCAGCAGGGCATCGGTTCGGCAATTACACCTTCCGCATCGCGCGGAATCTATATTGACGCATCCGTCACGTCCCAATCATCGACGTTGAACGCGAAGTAGTCGCCGGCCAATTACACCGGTGTTTAATTCGCCTGTTTTGGTGCCGACACCCGGCTTCCCGCCGGATACTGGCTCCACCTCATCTCGTCGACGAGGATGAGGAGCCTGGCCAGGTCTCGCAGATAGCTTTCACCGCTAGCGGCAAAGGCCTCGCTGAACCGCATCGACTGCAGGTCATCGCGCACTGCAGTCGGGATACAGTACAATCTCCAATTTAGGGCCTGGATCATGAGGTCCTTCGCCACCTCAACCGCCCACTCGGTCCTAAACACCAACCAAGCGGGGAGTTCTGGATCCACCATCAATCGGCTGCCCAGGTATGCGAGGCATGGAGGCAGCTAGGCACGCATGTTCCACGGGACCTCCACGGTGGACCACCAGGGAGGCATCGGGGGATATTGACTACTCAGCACCTCCCTCTGCACGCAGACCGACTCAACGCAGTGACCAGGGACCAGATGACTGGGCTGGTGTCGCTCTGTACGCTCCAAGTACCACATCCACTTCAGCACCGTGAATGCCATCAGCTGATGCTGGCCCGTCCCACGATCCATGTAGGACTTGAAGAAGCGATTTGGGTTCTTAGACGGCACAGGCACGAGGAGATCCATTGAGACACCCTTGGCGTCCAACAGACCAGGCCACTCCATTAGCGATCGGATTTGGTCTACGTAGCGGATCTCCTTGCGCCATCTGGCATACGCCATATCAAACCCCCATGCGGCTGGGAGACGATATTCGAAGGGCGTCAAATACTCCGCCCTCTCCTCCATCTTCCTCTGCAAGCGCTCCTGTGAGCGCCTCCCTTGCATCACGTACGGCATCACTGCACGTGAACGCTGGCGCCAGTCCCAGGACGAAAGGACGTCCATCGGTGTGGACCCGTGCGCCATCTCCTCGTCCAACTCTC
>JAVCKV010055660.1:0-22707 GCA_032274145.1 Herpochondria borealis | reverse complement strand
AGAACAACCAACTATCATACTTGTAAGTATGAAAAGTATTGATTTGATGTACTTTATTTGTTTCATAATTATGTATTCTATTATTTAGATAAAAACCAACCCCATATTACAGAGGTTGGCTTTTGCATTAATTTACATTGTTAAGAATTGTCTAAAATCCCAACTTACCTAGAAAGCCTTTCTTTTTTGGCGGTTCTGGATCTTGATGAGCCACATCCTTAGGATAATATTGATTATCAATAAAACTACTATCACCTAAGCCCATAATTTTTACAATTGCAGCAGCTTCGAAACTCCAATATCCATAATAGGTGTTTACTTTGCTTTTATGACTATTGTAAAAGCCTGAATATTTATGATAAAAGTTTTTTTCTAAAAACTGCCGTGCTAATATAGCTTCTTCTTCTTGCTCTTTAGCTTTACGCAGCTTATCATACATTTTTAGTATTACAGAATGCTCAGTATCATATTCTTCATTTCCTTTTTTGAATTAATACTAAAAAAACCAAGTTAAAGCATAACTTCAACTTGGTTCTATTTTATAGAGTTGGTTCTATTATTTCTAATAAAAGAAAACCAACAGGAAACTCTTCTTTATCAGCAATAGACATCCAATACATAAGTGTTGTTTCAAAATATATTTTATTATCAATATGTTGATAAATATATTCTTTAAAGAAAAAGTTTATTTCATTTGTTACTTTATCCTCTAAAATTGCTTCATTCATAGATGATATAATCAATTCTAAAAATTCAAACTTAGTTGAATCTTCAATTAAATCGTTATTAGAACCTAAATATTCAATAAATTCTTTTACTCTATCAGCTGAACCATTAATAATACCCCATTCACTAGTATCATCTAAATTTAGTTCATTGTTTACTTCTTTAAAAGTTTTCATTATTGTATAACATTACTAGCTACTATTTTCTTTAACAAAACACCTGCTGGAAACTCTATTTCATCATCGGAACTCCAATAAATTAATGAATACTCATAAGATTCATTGTTCATAACAGATAAAATGAAATTTCTAAATGCTTCATCTACTATATTACTTTTATCATGATCTTGTAATAGCTCATTATAAGAAGATAGAACTAAATCTAATAATTCATTTCTTACATATTGATCAGACTCTTGATGGTTTAGAAAATAATCAATAAACTCAATAACTCTATTTGGAGAACTATTGATTATACCCCAATCTTGCGTATTGTTATATTGCAAATTTAATTCTAATGTTATTTCATTTATGTTTTTTTTCATGTAGTAGCTTTTTATTTATCAAGGTTTAAATATACCTAAAGGGTTTAATTGTTCCCCTAACTGCAATAAGTTATCATTTTTATTACCTTCCTTGACTCTCTAAGAACTCTATCCACTCTAATATCAATCCATTAAAATCTTCTGTAGGTAGTACCATATCTTTATAACCAACATCGCTACCCATCAATTTAGTTGTGTTAAATTCAATATAAGCTAAACCTACTATATCTGCACCAATATCGTTATATTCAAGTTCCCCAGTTAATACTGGCTCTAATTCAGGTAATAGATCCTCTATTATGTCTTTAGCATTATTCCAATGATCTATAAATTGAGCTAAAATGAGCTTTTCTTTATTTTCAACATATACATATGGTTTTAAATCTAAAGAAGATCTTTTAATTTCAAGGTCATATTTTTTAAATAGTTTCATAGTCTTTTTTAATTAAAACTCAACGTAAGCTGTTTTTATCGTTTCTGCCCCCTCTTCCATATACATTACAATTTTATGATTTGTTGTAGAGAATCCTTCGTATTTATTCCCGGTTTTTAGGATTTTATTTTGAAAAGCATGTGCAATTTCTGCTTGAATTTTCTCTGTACTCCAACTATCTGGGAAAAAAGTGGATTTATCTCCTTTTACTTTCCAGTTTGTACCTTGGTCATTTACAAAACCATCGATTTGTTTTTCTACCTTTGCTTTATAAAAACCATCTCCTAAATCTGTTACCTCTGTACCTGGTTTAATGCGAGTAGTACCATCGGCAAATGCTTTATTTGAATGAATTCCTGTAACTTTATATATATTTTTTCCAGCAGCGTTTGTACCTGTTATTTTAATATCTCCTTTAAAAAGGTGTTTGTTTAAATTTGCATTATCAGCAACTTTACTAAACGCTTTAATAAAATCAGCATCATTTTTTAGCTGTTTAAAGGCATCGTCAGCTAGCTCATCAAGCTTAGCACTAGCTTTTGAAAATACATCGATAGCAGCATCACCCGTAGCAACAATTTTTCCAAATTTATCTTTTAATAAAGTTACACCATTTTCGTAAATTATTTAAAACTTTTTTCAAGTAATCTAGCCATTGCAGCAATATTATCTGTTCCTTTTGCTACGATTAGGGTTGCTTTGGTTCCTGCTGTAGTAACAACTACTTTGCCTACGAATTTGGCTCCTGTTGCAGCCCATCCAGCAAAGGGAATAGCACTTGCCGCACTAAGTCCAGCATTAATCATATCGCCTTCTAAATAATATATAGCTCCATTGGCCAAATCGGCGTTTTCTATATTAATTCTATTAGTTAGTATCCTGAAAAAAAAAAATATATCTATAAAAAAAAGGGTGCCACCAATATTAATGGTGAACCATGCTTCATTATCACTTTTAAACCCAAAGAATTAAAAGTAAGCAGAAGTCAGGACTTGGGAAAAAAAATAAAAATACCGATTTACTCGGGAGCGATGTATGTTAGTGTTAATAGTTTCGCTATTGTGAAATTTGAATGTCAACTGACAGAAGGCGCTATCACTCCTTCTCGCTTTCGACCTAATTTGCCGACGAATATCTCCCTGACTTGTGAGTATAAAAAAGAACAAACGAAATGGTATTTGAATAAAGTAATTAGCAAACAATTATTGACTAGTACGGGAAATCAAAATATTAAATACAATAAAACGATTACCAGAGAATTAAACATTCAAAATGTGGAGACACAAAAGGTACAGTCGTTTCCCTATGATATTGAGACTGATTTCGTTAATCGAAGAAGAGGTAACCTCAGGTATTTTCCCACCAGCTACGATAGCTTGTTCTGGAGGCAAGCAAAGAACTACATCCCGCTTTCAACAAAAGTAAAGAATGACCTAGAAGAGAAAGTGTCTTTGGAAGTTCAGTTTAAAGATCGGTTCCTCAAAAAAGATCTAAAAGTTCCGCTTCCATCCACTGCTGTCAATATGCTGGTTACAAATACGGATATTGGATTTGATACTAAGCCAATTAGAAAATTGGAGGATGAAGAGTTGTATAATTATATCAAGGCTGAAAATGAATATTTTAAAAACTATTTCATTCCTCAGAAAAGCGAATATGCAAAGGCACGACAGACCGCAACTTTAAAAACTAAACGATGTAAAGAAGTAGATAGTCAGGTAAAACCTGGATTGAAAAAGGGTTATTCGGATTCTGGTAGATTTGGGATCATTCTTGAAAAAAATAATACTAGACGATTATTAGTAGATATCGAAAAGGAAATTTGCAAAAAATGTTATTCTTATAATTACCAACTAAACCAGGACACTACTATTTTTTCCTATTTGGTCTCCGACCCAAACAAACCTTACCATCCTGTTTTATATCTGAAAGACATTGTAAATAACAAGATACTTGCAGAGATAAACGACGTAGAAGGTTTCACTTGGTTGAATGCCACTACATTACTTTATCTGACAATTGATGAATCACTGAGAAGTCATATCCTTAATGCCTATTCTACGACCTCCCATAAATCAAGGACCTTGTATGAGACTAAAACAAAGGAGGAAGAAATAGAATACTTTCAGAAGACAAAAGACAAAAAGAACGTTTTCTTTCTACTTCAAAAAGGAGATTTCAATCAGGTCCTTTTTGTAAACCAAAAGACTGAATTAAAAGAATTTTATCCTTTTTTAAAAAAAATAAATGCCTATGATATTGGAGAAGACGATCAAGCTTTTTATTTGTTGATACGAGAAGAGGATTGGGGATCTGCTATTCTGAAAAAAGAAAAATCAAACATTTTCTCGGCGGATAAAGATTGGAGTACGCTGTTAGTTGGATCATCCGGGGAACTCATTGATGGTTTCAGTGTAGGTCCTAATTTCATTGTTGTCAAAACAATTAAAGATGGAATTGTTCAGCTGTTTAGTTACACAAAATCGGATTTGACTATTTTGAAAGAAACCCGGAAAGAAATTAAGTTTCCATCAACTCAGCACAGCCTCAGTATTTCGAAATCAGAAAAGCTTGGACCAGATTCCATTGCGGTTCATTACAGTTCTCCAAATACGCCTCCAGGCAAATACATCATTGAACTGATTACTGGCAACCTAAATTTTGAAGCGATCGAATGCCAAAATTTGAGGTATCGAAAGGTGGCAGAGAATTACACAAGTAGCACCGTGAAAATTCCATCAATTGATAAGAAAGAAGAAATTCTTCTCCGACTCAGTCAGAACACGAATCCGCAGGTCAAAAAGAAAGGTATAATTCTAAAAGGTTATGGCGCATATGGGGCTTTCAGCGAAGCAGAGTATGATGAATTTGAAGCCTTTTTCATGGACAAAGGATACATCATCGCACAAGCTCATGTACGCGGAGGCAGGGCAAAAGGATGGGAATGGTATGCTGAGGGTAAAGTGCAGAATAAGAAAAACTCCATCAATGATTTTATAGCTTGCGCCAATTACTTGAAAAATAACAATGCTACCGCAAATGTTCCAGTCATAGCTTATGGCCAAAGTGCAGGCGGAGTGGTCGTTGGAGCTGCAATCAATAAACAACCTCAATTATTTGAAGCAGGAATACTTGATCATGCCTATTTGGACGTATTAAATACGATACATAATGATGCGCTACCGCTTACGACTTTAGAATATTCGGAATGGGGGAACCCTAATAATCCAGATGATTTAGCCTACGTAGCAAACTATTCTCCGTATCAAAATATTAAGCCTCAGTCTTATCCTCCGCTCCTGTTTTTTGCTGGAACTAAGGATTTCCAAACACCTTACAAACAGATCTTAAAAAGCGTCTGGCGGTATCGGGAAAATAATGCGGCCGAGACGGATATCATTGTACATTTAGGAAAGTATGGTCATCCGGGGCGTATTCCGTATTCGCAAAGAAGTAAAGATATTATTTATCAATACTTGTTTGTGGAGAAGGTGATTAATGAATAAAAGCCTAATATTATTTAAATAACTTCTGTCAATCAGAGAAAGCAAAGCGAACTGTGTAACTCTTTTGTTTTCCAAAAGAAAAATCCTACCTTCGTAATACAAAACCGTTTCAAATTACTTACACCTAACTATTAAATTTACTTAAACGGTTGATCGTGTTTACTTTATCTTAGTATCACTTATTTTCTTCCAACTCAAGGCTAACTAAAATACATTGATTCTCCCTTTGGAGGAAAATCATTTGATATTTGACTTAGCCTATCCAGAAACCTACTATTACATTAATACATAGCTCTAGTTGGCTTATATACTTCACTTTCAAGGTGATAAGATAAGTCATTGGAGTAATTTTACAATTTATATTTCCATAACAATACAACCAACCAACACTCCTAATGAGACACCTTATTTTACCCTTCTTGCTTTTGCTATTTAGCAATGGCATTAACCTTAACGCTCAATCTGTGGTTCGAGGACCTTACCTTCAAATGGTAGGGCAAGAGACTATTACCATCAGATGGCAAACCAGTTCTAATACCACTTCTAAAGTTTGGTATGGCCAAACACCAAACAACCTGAATCAATCAACCACGAAAAGTAGTTTGACGAAAAAGCATTTAATAGAACTTAGTGGGCTCTCTGCTAATTCGAAATATTATTATGCAGTAGGTTCCAATTCGGGAGAACTTGTTGGCGGAGATGTCAATCATTATTTCACCACTAGCCCGGAGGGCGCAATAGAAGAACCCATCAATATCTGGGTCTTAGGAGATGCTGGGAAAGGCGGAACGAACCAGCGAAATGTTCGAGATGCTTTTTATGATCTTCATGGTGATGAACCGATTGCAATGGCTTTGCTTCTTGGAGATAATGCCTATAATGATGGTTCCGAAGATAATTATCAAGATACTTGGTTTGAAGATATGTATGAGGATCGCCTGATCAATATGCCATTGTTTTCTGCCTATGGAAATCACGATGCGTTTACTGCAGATAGCGAATCGGAATCAGGACCTTATTTTGACATTTTTAACTTTCCAAGGGCAGGCGAACTTGGTGGAATTCCATCCGGAACAGAGAGTTATTACTCTTTTGATTATGGAGACATCCATGTAATTTCCATTAATGATTATGATGAGGATATGAGTACTAATGGTGCTCAGTACCAATGGCTTGAAGAAGATTTAATAAATAATGACAAAGGATGGACTATTGCAATTTGTCATTACGCACCCCATGATGGAAGAAATGGATATTCAGACAGCAGAGAACGTTCCATAGTGATGCGAGAGGTTTATAACTCCCTTATGGAAAGCCATGGTATTGATTTGGTTTTGTCCGGTCATTCACATAGTTATCAGCGATCCATTTTAATGGACAATTACTATGGTTATAGTTCGGACTTTGATCCTGATCAACATGCAATAGATATGGGCGATGGACAATTGGACGGTGATGGTGCTTATCAAAAGGCTGAAGATGGAAAAGGAACGGTGTACCTGGTTTCGGGTTCTGCGGGCAGTATATCTAGTGTAAATGATGATTTAGATCACCCAGCGATGTACGCGAATCACATGGTCTTGGGTTCTGTTCGTTTGCAAATAACACACAATCAACTAGATGCGATCTTTATGACTCATGAAGGAATCATTGGAGATTACTTTACCATTCAGAAAGATTTGCCACCAGCTGGCTCATCTGTGTTTTCTATAACAAACCCTTTACGGGAAGGGTATACACAACCGCAAGCAATTACGGTGACCAATGAATTCAATGATCCGGCTGATGCTTTGACTCAGGTTCAGTACCTTGTAAATGGATTGTTAGTGTCTACAGAGACGGTACATCCATTTTTTATGAATTATACAATTCCTGCTAATGGGGAGTATTTGATTGAGGCGATAGGAACAACTATGGCAGGCCTGGAGTACAATGATGAAACTTCTTTTTCTGTTGGACCTAAAGCTATTTGTAAAACAGTTTTTAAAAATGAGAATGACGGAGAAGAAAAAAACTCTGGCTTTGTAAATGCGAGCTCCAGTGATTTAGAGTTGGTTAATGATAATACCAATCAGCATGTCGGAGTAAGATTCAGTGCTTTGAATATTCCTGCAGGATCGGATATTCATTCCGCTAACATTCAATTCACAGCTAAAACCGCAGATAACATAAATCCATGTAATCTGATCATTCATGGTGAAGCAAGTGACAATCCAGCTATTTATCAAAATATTCCATTATCTATTTCCAGCCGACCAAAGACACAAACTTCTGTGGCTTGGGCTCCAGCAGCCTGGGAAATAGCAGGTGCCTCAGGGCCAAATCAAGCAACACCGAATATAAGTAATGTCATTCAGGAATTAGTAAATCGCCCGACCTATCAATCAGATGAAGCGATGGCCTTTATCATTACTGGAACAGGTCGACGAACAGCTTTTTCTAATGACGGCGCTGGTTTAGGTGATGGTGGTGCAGAAATATGCTTGGAGTACACTCCGGCTTATCCAGCAGATAGCGACGGAGATGGAACCAATGACTCGGATGACCTTTGTGCAAATGGGTTTGAATTGGGAACGCTTTGTAATGATTTTAATGCTGGAACTTATAATGACAGCATCGGCCCAAACTGTAACTGTGTCGGAATATCTTATGACTGTCCTTTATTGACTGCTGATTTTGGAACAGCTTGTGATGATGGAAACCCTGCGACTTACGATGATGTATTGAACGCGAATTGTAATTGTGTTGGAACTCCCTTTG
Organism: Herpochondria borealis; assembly: GCA_032274145.1. Classification (NCBI taxonomy): domain Eukaryota; phylum Rhodophyta; class Florideophyceae; order Ceramiales; family Ceramiaceae; genus Herpochondria; species Herpochondria borealis. The sequence goes on along the minus strand of JAVCKV010055660.1, from coordinate 14,738 downwards.
ATTGCCCCATTTATTTGACTGACATAGGAGGAGCTTGTGATGATAACAATCCAAATACATCTTTTGACATACTCGATGAGAATTGTAATTGTACAGGTGTTCCTGGCGTTGTGGAAACGGTAACTGTTCCCATTTCTTTAGACAGTGATGATGCAGAGGAAAAACCAAGCGGTTCCGTTTCTGTAGGAAGTAGTGATTTGGAAATGATGGTGGATGGTTCCAATACGCAAAAAGTAGGATTGAGATTTCAGAATCCAGGTATTCCAAATGCTTCAACTATAATAAGTGCTTATATTCAATTTACTTGTGATGAGACCAAGGACTTGGACCCAGTAGCTATTTCTATTTATGGAGAGGCAGCTGATAATCCAGGCACTTTCATAAATTCATCTAACGATATTAGTAATCGACCAAAAACTAATGCTGTTGCTCCGTGGGCACCAACAGAGCCTTGGATTATTGATGAGCAAACGGTCAAACAAAGAACTAGCGATTTAACTGCCATCCTTCAGGAAATAGTCAACCGACCGGGTTACGAGTATAACAACGCTATTGCATTTGTATTAGAAGGAAGCGGTAGACGAGTAGCTAAGTCTTTTGAAAAGAGCGAAATTGAAGCAGCGAAGTTAGTTGTTGAATATAGATATATTTGTGTTGATGACGATAACGATGAAATTTGCAATAATTTAGATGATTGTCCTTTCAGTCCGGATAACCCCGGCACACCTTGTAATGACGATAATCCAGCAACGATTGGAGATGTAATTAATGAGGATTGTATTTGTGAAGGTATACTACCAGTAGGTGAAGCCTGTGCTAGAATTTCCAGCGAAGCTGATGATGCGGAAGAACGAGCAAATGGAGATATGAAAATTGGTAGTAGTGACTTAGAATTAATGTTTGACAAATCACTTCAAATTATAGGTTTACGATTTACAGGGATGGATATTCCTGCAGGCGTGAACATTTCTTCTGCGAAGCTACAGTTTACAGTTGACGAGGATGAGAATATTAATCCATGTAACTTGACTATATCTGGAGAATCTAATATTAATCCTATGGCGTTTGTCAGCACGCCTTATGATATTTCTAACAGAAGTAAAACGAATGCGAATGTATCCTGGTCACCTGAGGATTGGACAGAAGAAGGAGAGGCAGGAGAAGATCAGCAATCTGTTGATTTATCCCCAGTACTTCAGGAATTGGTCAATCAACAAGGATATGGCGTTGGCTCTCCAATTTGTATTTTAATTGAAGGAATAGGTAAGAGAGTTGCCATGTCTTATGATAAGGATCCAAATTTCGCTCCTGAACTTTGCGTGGAATGGGATTTAAGTTCGGATATTATTGAAGGTTCTGCAAGAGAATACCAGGAGGAAGAACAATTGTTTATGGAAAATACTCGTCTAGAGATCATTCCCAACCCAGCTAGTGATTATGTGCGATTGTTATTTGAGCAGATGACAGAAGATGAAGTAGTTGATTTGGTTATTTTAGATGTGAACGGAAAAGTATTGTTGCAAGAAGGTCGCCAACTGAGAAAAGGAGAACGTGAAGTTCGTATTTCAAATCTCGAATTAGGAAATGGGGTTTATTTTGTTCAGGTGAAAAATAAGAGACAGTTGTTGACTGGGGAGTTTGTCATTGTGAATGGAATGTGGTAGGTTTAAAATTTAATAAAAAATGCATCGCAATTGGGACCATTCAAAAGGAATGGGCCACTGCGATGCATTTCTATTATAAGGCTCTATTGCAGCTTATTGCTTTATTGCTCTTCCCATACATTATCATTTAACTCTTCCTCCATCAATAAGTGATATGGATTTAGGACAAGCTTAGTTGGCTTTTCCTCAACTACGATTCGCAATTTGTTATTTATGCTATTAGCGTAATGCTTATGGAAATACAATTGTTTTTCTGCACTTTCAACCTCAATATGATCTTCTCCAAATATTGCAATCGGGATGTAATCATTCAGAGGCAATGAATGAATAGTAGTTACTGATGAAAGCAATTCGTAAGACAAAGAGTCTTGCTGGTTATCGGAATAGATTTTCCTTCCTCGCCCATCTGCACGATATTTACTAATTAGAAATTCGAGATCCACTTGATATTTTCCATTTGCTAATTCGGTTATTTCCGCGTTCGTAATTTTATTGTTGTAAAAAGTGATGCTTTTAAAAAGATCATAGTTTAGATACGATAAGGAATCAGGAATTACCTTTTCGATATAGCTTAGTAATTCTTCAGAAGTAGTATATTCCCCTTCTTGGAAAGCAACCTGTATGACATATCCCTTAATTGCACTGTTTAGCTTTTCTTCCCCAATGAATTCTGCTAAAGTATGAAAAGTTAAAACGCCTTTTGAATAGTGAATATGGTTTTGACTAGGGCTGGTATACAACAAAGGTGATTCAGGCTTCCTGGCACGACTTCGTCCTCGAAGATATTTGTTACGATGTTCCGCTAAGAATATTTTTAATTTCTCTTCTTCCTTTTTCTTTTTTAAAACTTGGAGACTAACATACTCAGCCATGGTTTCCACGACCATTTTTGCACCAAGCACATCAGCAGGCATTACTTGGTGTCCCCACCATTGGTGGGCCGTTTCATGTACTGCAGTGAGGTAGGGTAAGTCTAAGTCATGCTCATGAACATGTTGTAAAAAGCCTGCTTCTTCTCCTGTAGGTATAGTGTTGGGAAATCCGTGTGCAGACGCACCTCCGGTTTGTGCAAATTCTATAATACTTAATTCTTTATATTGATAAGGACTGAAATTCTCAGAGCAATAAGTTAAACCATCTTTCATCCCTAACATCATTCGGTCAATATTGTAAGGGTGATCCTTGTGGTAGTAAACCGAAAGGTCAATGTCCTTCCATTTATCCTGAAGTAGGCCGTATTCACCGGACATAAAAAGGAAGGTGTGGGCTATCTTCTCTGTAGTTTTGTAATTGAAATATCGCCTATTGTTTTCAGTCCAAGTTTTACGAAGTGAACCCGGAGCAATGGCTCGTTGATTCATATTGGTGCTAATTGTTGTTTCGAAGTTAATTCGATCAGAATCCTTAGAAGTGCAACTGTTTTGAAGTGCCTTTTGATTGGAAGGATGGTTTTTTTTCTCTGGTACAGGGATGTGTAAGACCTCTCTGACAACATCCAACCAATTTCCAATCCTAGGGAATACATCATCTCTCAGAGCTGTTCCATTTGATTTGACAAAACTATTAGTCCCCAGAAAAGATTGTGGCTTGTTTCTGGTTTCAAAAGTCATCTCCATCTGCTCTCCAGGAAGAAGAGGCTTATCTAAAGCCAAAATATCAAAGTGGACTATGCCCGCGACGGTGTCTTTACTTATTGTTTGATAGGCTTTGTCGAAATCATACTTTCTGGTTAGTTCGGTCAAGTGATTCACGACTATAGTATCGATGGCTTCCTTGGTCTTATTAATCAACTGATAACTTCCTTTCGCATCAAAGATTCTTTTTTCAGGATACAAGTTGAGATCAATTTTAACAGCTGTAATCTTTGGTTGTGCGATGAAAGAAAGGTTCTTGTATTTAGCTTCTGCTTTTTTTAAGGCTTCTATTTTTTGCTTTGCTGAAAGCATTGTGTTCTTGACATTCGTTTCATAGAATAAGTTAAATCCCATAATGGTAAAAATGCTTAAAGAGGCTAATATTGTTGCTCGTACTTTAGAATCGAATCTTGAGAATGCCAATTGAATTCTCTCTGAGAAGCGGTGTTGAATTCCCCTTGGCCATATTAAAAAAGCTCTTAACAGTAAGACTACGGATAGTGCTAGCCAATAGATTTTATGATAAAAATAAGACGCAATGCTGGCTCCATAACCATCCATGTCGGAGTAGGGGAGTCCGTAAATTTCTCCAGGCCCTTGGTTGAATCTAAAAAGACCTTGTTCAAAGAAGTGTAAGCCTAGGTACTCCGGACCAAAGTGGATTAGAGAAATGAAAGCGATGGGCGTTAATAGCAATAGGAAAAATCCGATATAGGGATTTCTAAATAGGGATTGTAAGAAAATGGCAAGGCAAGCATAGCAAACGAAATGAATAAAATGCAAAGCATACAATTCAAAGATGTAATGTCCTATTTCAAATTCATGATAACCGTGAAATAATTGAGTGGCGATCCCGACAAAGAAAACCAGGCCTAACAACAGTATTTGCATTTTTAAAATTGCTAAGAATTTAGAAGACAATAATACCCAATTTGGAATAGGCGTAACATCTATCAAGGCCGCCATCCTGTACTGTCGAGCGCGATGTATCAAAATGCCAGCATAGAGGAATGTGCAAAAATTAATGATACCAGAGAAAATCTGAATTGGTTGTTTTAACATTAACCAGGTGCGAGGATAAAGTGCTACGCCAAATCGAGGATGCATATCTGACATTGAAAAAAATAAGAAGCCCACAGATCCAAGAATCATTAAAAGGAATAGAGGACTTTTAAGAATGAAAGAAAATTCAAGATTGGATAACTTCCAACTTGTTTTTACTTGTTGTAAAAAACTATAGCTTAATTGTACATTTTTCAAGTTGACTTTTTTAATACTTCCAAAGTCTGTTTTACTTATTGACTTTGCTTCCTTCCTTATTCTAAATAAGCTATAAGTAGATTCGTTAAGTTTGAATTTTTGATAAGTAAAGGTGAAAATAGACCCAGCAATTCCCAACCAGAAAAGTCGATTGAGAATTATTAATTTCCCTAAGGGAAGCAACAGGTTATTCTTTTGATCTATTGTCCAGTATTGTATATATTGACTCATCGCTTTTCCTCCCAAAGGGTCTGATAATGCCAGACAAATAGGATTATTCGATTCTTCAAAAACGTAAGCACAACTTACTTTTAGTAAAGCCAACATAGCAATAGTCATAAACCCAGCATAAATGCTTCTTGTCAAAACAACTGTACAAAATACAAGAACAGATATTATAATAACATTTGGTAAATGGAATAGTATAAGAGGTTGTAAGAAATTTACTAATCGAAAGGGAGCCAATAGATTAGGATTACTACCAGGAAGAATAGAACCTAATAAAAGACCAAAATTTAATAGCAGAAGGAACAGCAAAACAACACTCAAAGCACTTAGAAATTTCGCAAAGAGATAACTTTTTTTCGTAAAAGGTAAAGAATACAAAATAGTGTGCATATTGTTTTTAGTGTCTCGAAATACGGAGTTGCCTATGATTGCGGGTAATAAAAGGTAAAGGACAACTCCCATCATTGCGGACATACGGTGAATGTTACTGGCAGAATTTAGTAGTTTACCGCCATACCGGCCCGTACTTTCACCTGCCATGCTAAACATAGTAACAAATGAAAAGAGGAAGAAAAGAGCCAAGAAAAGGTAAGTGCTGTATTGATGAAACCAATGTCTAAGTTCGTATTTATAGATTGACGTAAACATCTTGTTGTGTTTTTAGGGTTTTAAAATATGCATCTTCTAGTGTTGGAGCTATAGCTTGGAAATTTAAGCCAGGTTGATGTAAAGCATGAACTCTAATGGCTATAGAATTATCCTTGTTATAGCCAGAAGACAATAGGTCAAATTGCTTTTCCATTTGCGCTAGATCATCTAGATGAATGTCAGTTGTCCAAACTTGCCCTACGAGCTTCTCTGTCGCTTCCCGAGGACTACAATGGCTTAAAATTTCGCCTCCATTCATAATGGCCATGTCATAACATAGCTCTTTGACATCTTCCACGATGTGTGTAGAAAAAAGGACAATGCTTTCTGTTCCGATGGCACGAAGAATATTGAGAAAACGTTGTCTTTCCGCTGGATCAAGGCCTGCAGTAGGTTCATCGACAATGATGAGTTTTGGTTTATTTAATAGGAGTTGAGCAATGCCAAAACGTTGTTTCATGCCACCGGAGAAACGATGAACCGCTTTCTTTTTGACGGCTGTTAGATTGGTCAGTTCCAAAGTTTGATCTACTAAAATCTCTCGTTCTTTTTTAGAGGAGACTCCTTTTAAAATTGCAAAATAATCTAACAATTTAATTGCAGAAACCTTAGGGTAAACGCCAAATTCCTGAGGCAAATAACCAAGGACCTTCCTCAAGCTCAGCTGATCTTTCAACACATCAATGTCATTAAAAAAGATACTTCCCTTATCTGGTTTTTGCAAGGTGGCAATCGTTCGCATAAGGGAAGATTTACCAGCGCCATTCGGTCCAAGAAGTCCGAACATTCCTTTTCCTATTTCCAGGTTTAATTGGTCCAGTGCTTTGACACCATTAGGGTAGGTTTTGCTTAAGTTTTTGATACTTAGTTTCATTGTTATTAAATTTTATGTCAAAAAAAGGACACAGATAAAGACCTATGATTTTGGGTTCTGTGTTGATGATGAAATAAAAGTAGTAGTGATAAAGACTAGAACCAATTAACTTTGATAAAGGAGCAGAAAGGCGTGTTCAATTGCTCTATTCCCTTTAATCACGGAAAAGGGGATTTTAATCAAGTAAAATAGCTTCGATCATTGTTTTTGCTTTTATTTGTAAAAAAGAAATTTAGATGTTTAACAAAATCAGTAGCTTCTTATCTAACAATACCGTGTGGATGTTTTTCACAAGCATTCTTTTTGCAAGTGTAGTGTTGGTAAGCGGTGGGCCAGAGCGGACTTGGGGAGCTTATTTTTATTATATAAGCTGGTTAAGCATATTCTCTTTACCAATGTTACTTTTTTCTGGATTTCGGAGCATGCTGTATCGCAGTTTACAAGAGAAACCTGTAGTGCTTTTATGGGGATTTTGTTTCCTCGCTTATCCCCTTATTCTTTGCTTTTTAAAACCAGAAAGACTATTAAATACAGAAAGCTTAAATCTTCACCAATGGTCCTTTGCTATTATTTTTGCCGTATTTTTAGGCACGGAGATCCTAATTCAATGGAATGATGTCTTTGTTCGAATGACCAATCGTTTTGAATTCTTAGGAAAACTGAGCTTGGAAAAAACCATTTGGATCGCGATGGCTTTGACCGCTTTCGGATTGACTTTAGCGAATATGATTTGGACTACTGATAATGCAAAATTTAATCTCCTAGAATACTTTTCTTTTTCACTTCAATTATTAGTGATCTTTATTGTGTATTACTCTTTTTACTGGATCAATCATTATTTATTGGTTTCAAAGCTATTCAAAGAGAAGGGATTCATTTACTATGTTTTTGGTTTCGCCGGCACCTTATTTTTATTATTTCCAATTGCTGCTCAGATTATTTATTTTTTACCGATTGTTCATCAGTATAAAATGCATCCTGTGGCAACTGAAGATATTTTTAGCGGGATACAGTTTATCCTGCCCTTTGCGGGAATGATCATTTCCACTCCAATAATAATCGTCAGTCAATGGGTACGACAAAACAATAGTATTACAAATTTGGAAAAAGAAAAGACAAGTACGGAACTTCGCCTATTGAAGCAACAAATTAACCCTCACTTCTTTTTCAATACCCTCAATAACTTGTATGCTTTAAGTTTGATTAAAGACGAACAAACACCAGAAGTAATCCTGCAATTATCGGAGCTTATGCGATATGTGATTAAAAGAGGAAAGGAAGAAGAAGTGCCATTAAAAGAAGAAATTAAGTATATTGAGGACTATATTAACTTACAGAAAATTCGTTTGCACCAAAAAATGAACTTTACTTTCGTGAAGGAAATTGAAGAGGAAAGTGTAATGATACCTCCATTACTTTTTATCAATTTGATTGAAAATGCCTTCAAGCATGGTATTGAACCCGCAGCGACAACAGCCTCCTTAGAAATTGAATTACGAAGCGATAGCAATACCCTAGAATTTATTTGTCGTAACTCGATACCTGATGAAGCACCAGAGGGCGAAGAAGGAATGGGATTGAAAAACCTTAAACGACGATTAGAGCTTAGTTATCCTGATAGACATGAAATGAACACTAAAATTAATAACAATATGTACACAGTGACACTAAATATTGTCCTATGAAGAAATTGAAATCCTTGATCATAGACGACGAGCCGCTTGCGCATAAAGTGATTATAGAATATATAAAAGATATTCCTTTCCTAGAGCTTAGCGCTCAATGTTATCTGGCTACGGAGGCTTTTACTGTGCTTAATGATCAGGAGATCGATTTGATTTTTCTTGATATTCAAATGCCCAAATTGAAGGGACTTGACTTCTTAAGAACATTAAAGGTAAGACCATTGGTTATCGTTACCTCTGCTTATGATGAGTATGCACTAGAAGGTTTTGAGCTGGATGTTTGTGATTATTTATTGAAGCCCTTTCGTTTTGATCGTTTCCTTAAAGCCGTGAATAAAGCTCATGACTTACAGGCACTAAAAACGGATTCAACCCAAGTCTTATCTACAACGATTAGTACGGAAAAAAAAGAGGACAGCTTATTTATTAAATCTGATAAGCGCCTTATACAGGTAAACCTTTCAGATATTCAATACTTGTAAAGTTATGGAAATTATGTGAAGGTCTGGATGGGAAAAGAGTTCCATTTGACTTTTCGGACATTAGCCAGTTTTGCGAATGAATTACCAGAGAAAGATTTTTTCCGAATTCACAAATCTTTCATCATAAACAAATCTTTTATTGATTATCTTGAAGGAAATCTAGTAATGATGAAGAACAAAAAGGCTTTGCCAATAGGGAAGAATAATCGTTCGGAATTTAAGAAATTTATTAGACCTTAGAAGTTGACTCGCCACTACTTTTTTAAGACTCAGCCTCTAAGAAAGACTTAGAGTTGGAATCCAATTCTAAGCCCAAGCTCGAATCGGTAATTAACTCTTTTTAGTGGTTCAATGGTCGCTACGTATGAATTACCTATCCTACCAATATCTTGTTTGTTCTGTTTGGAAAATCTAGCTCCCATCCCTACAAAATATTCTGCTGAAAGAGTGGTAAATAAATATTGGTAACCATAATGCCCAACAATGTCAATGTTTCGTTCACTCTCAGATTGAAAAGAGTCAGGGGTACGTATTAAGCTATTAGCACCTTGTACAATATCCTGAACGTCGAAATTCCGAGTAGAATACCTGAGGGCGAGAGCGAAGTAACCTCCATCTGGAGCATCATCATCAAAGAATAAACGTGCGTAGGTATTGAATACAACTCCTATCTTCTGGTCACGTATTTCGGGGTCATAAATATCATCGCAAAAATCATCTTGATACACATCGCTCTGGCAATCTCCTTGCTCTTCGTAGATGGTACTTTGAATTTCGGCATATATATCCGAGGATAAAGAAGCAAAGGTTAACCCAAAACCACCCTGAACGGAGAAGAAATCGGTTATCGGTTTCTCTACTTCAATAAATTGCCGTCCAAATAAATAAGAGAGTGGATTCGTTTTTATGATGAAACCTAATTGTTCCGAATCAACGGATTCATTTCCATCATTATCGAATTCAATGATTTCTACATCACTACCTTTTTTCTGAGCATGTCCACTGCTAAAGGCAAAAACTAACAGTACTGCAAGAATTAAATATTTATTTAACATAACTATAGGTTTTATTTATGAAGCAAAACTAGCAAATAGTTTTAAACTATGTGGTACTTTTGTTGGAATTTAACCATTGCTCATTTTTAATAAATGGTTTGATCCCTAAAAAAGATGTCTCAATAGCGGTTGTAGCACAACAGAAGAAGAGTCAAAAACGTATTAAAGGAAGTATAAAAAACGGAATTCCGCTTACCGGCTATACTTGTTCATAAAAGAGCTAATATTATTTCATAACAAATAGAATACAATGAAAAGAAAAACACTGTTATTATTATTTATTGTAGGACTTTTCACTGCGCTTAGCGCACAAGATTACAAAGTAACCTTAAGCCCTGAATTTAAACTGCCTAAAAAGAAAACCTTGATGGGACACTTACATTCTAATGATTCCGGTCATTACTTGTATTTTGATCAAGGTAAAGGACGTAAGAGTGATGTAGTACTTGAAAAATATGATCGAAAATTTAAGCTTGTTTTTAGCAAGTCGTATAAACTGGATAAGAAGAAAATGTACAATTCAGGGATGTATTACTTCAAAGATAAATTCGCTTGGGCGATGTATGAAAAAAACAAAGACAAGGATTACATACAGTATTATTTAACGCCTATTGATATGAAGGGGAAAGGTCAAAAGCCAGTCTCTGTTGCTAAATTTAAGTATAAGTCGAAAAAGGATCAACCTGCCACACTATGGCAAGTCTCAAGTGATACCTCTAAAATTCTTTTTGTTGCAGAGATAGATAGAAACAAAAAAGACGAAAAGTTAGAGGCCTATGTTACCGTTTTGGATAATGACTTTAATAAGCTCTGGGAGAAGAAAGTTAAGCTTCCTTTTACACAAAGAAAGGGGAGTACACATGGTTGGGTGGTGACAAATAGTGGAGAGGTTTCCTTCATGGCGAAAATCTATGATACGGATAGAAAAAAAGAAAGCAAAGGGTTAAGAAAGAAATCTAAGCCGGCATACGATATGAAGGTTTACACTATTTCTCCTGAGACCGGTAAAGTGAAGAATTATGAACTAAAACTGAAGGATGCTTTTGTTAGAGGTTCTACTATTCGTTCTGGGAAAGACAATAATTTATCTTGTGTTGGGTTCTTTTCTGATAGTAAAAATGGCCCCTTGCAAGGAGCATTCTTTTTGAAATTGAATGGAGAAACCGGAGAGAAAATCTTTAGTAGTAAAAAGAGATTTAGTCCAAAAGAATTAAATTCTTTTGGAAAGAAAAATACCTCTAAGGACAAAAAGAGTAAGGACGCTGGATTGGATGATGAGTTTAAATTCAAACAAGTAATTATAAAAGACGATGGATCGGTGGTTGCAATTGCTGAAGAAAATTATACTTATACTAGGACATATCGTAGTGGTAATGTTACAACATCGACGACATATTTTGTAAGTAACTCTATTGTTGTAATGGATATATCTGCGCAAGGAAAAATTAATAAAGTTGGAATCATTCCGAAAAGGCAAACTTTCCAAACGCCTGTCTATGGAACTCATGCGACCTTAACAAGAGCCGATGGAGAAATCCACTTCCTATACAATGATGATAAAGATAATCTGAAAAAGAACATTACTGACCCAGATAAAATAAAGAAGATTAGTTCTAGTAGAGATTGTGTCGCGGTAGTAAGTACGCTAAGTGACAAAGGAAAATTGAACCGTAAACAGATTTTTAGTCGCAAGGATACTAAAGCTTTGTTGATGCCTTATAGAGCTTCTCAAATCGATGAAAATGAATTATTCTTTTTTAATTTGAAGCCAGGATTTAATGGGATTTTGTCAGGAAAAAGAACCTTCAAATTCGGTGTTTTAGAAGTCAAGGAATAATACTTAGTAATTTAAGAGAGTTGCTAATACGGATTGAGATTCGTACGGTGTTGAACAAAAAAATTGGAAGCCAGGAAAAAAAACACCCTCAAAGCAGGTTTATTTCCTGGCTTTTTTTTGCTCTTTAAGCACGACTATAGCTTGACCAGCCTCTTCTAAAGATCCTCCAAAGGCAATCAATCCTTCCCGATGTCCTGCCATCGCAAACACTTTTGTTTCCGTAACATTAGTTTTCCGAATCAACTGAATAATGGCCTCAGCCATTTCCGGAGTACCATATTCTGCCGCTACATCAGTCGTCGGAATTTTGTGTAAAACAGCCTTCCATAGTTCGTAATCGTGGACATGAAAAACGGCATTCACCCAATCTAATTCCTGATAAATAACAGCATGGCTCATGCTTTCAGAGGAAGAAATTATTGGACCTTCACAATTTATTTCATTTTGGCTAATATCAAAATGCATAACTTTAGAATAGTGAGCACTTGTCAATGTTTTCAGATTGCCAGTCTTTGATCCACTGATGAAAAAAGTATCTTGACTTGCTCGCTGACTGACATTACCATAACCAATACCATCGGGATAAGCACCAAGGAAATTAAGCTCATACAATTTTTGACGCCACTCATTTAAAGCTGAAATCTTCTTGTTAGAAAAGGCTAGGGTAGGAGTCCACTGCGCATTGAATTTTATATATCCTTCTTCTTGCATTATCTTTTTAATTTTTTATTGGATCTTGAGCTAATTGCAAAGTCGCTTAGGAAACCTCGAAGTCCCTCCAAAAGAGAATGTTCGCCCAACTGCGTCTACAGAGAAATCAATCAGAATCAAAAGCCCGCGAACCTGTGTCATTTAACTAGTAGGCATCCAAAGCTATAAAACATTTTTTGTCTAGCGATAGTGGGAATATTTTGATTTCCATTTTGATTTTAATTAGAACACACTATTTGGAATATTTCCTCTAAAACGCAACATCATTCCCCACCAAATAATCCCGTCAGTCCCTTTTCACTAGCCTCACAAACCCCCATTTCTGTAATCAAACCCGTAACCAACCTTGCAGGTGTAACATCAAAAGCATAATTCGCAGCTGGGCTTCCTTCTGGTGTCAACAGTACATTTACAATATCTCCATCCTTTTTTCCTTGAATGTATCTTACTTCGTCCTCCGATCTCAACTCAATCGGAATTTCCTTCACCCCATCCCTCATCGTCCAATCAATACTACTATATGGTGCTCCAACATAAAAAGGAACCTTATTGTCATTCGCAGCTAGTGCTTTGAGGTAAGTCCCAATTTTATTACAAACATCTCCAGTGCGGGTCGTTCGATCAGTCCCAACCAAAACCATATCAACCTCCCCATGCTGCATCAAATGACCACCCGCATTGTCTGTGATAACGGTGTGTGGAACGCCATGCTCCAATAATTCGAAAGCCGTAATCCGCGCACCTTGATTTCGAGGTCTCGTTTCATCGACCCAAACATGCACAGGAATACCCGCATCATGTGCCGCATAAATCGGAGCCGTAGCAGTGCCATAGTCTACACAAGCGAACCAGCCCGCATTACAATGGGTCAGAATATTTACTGTTTTATTTGTTCGGTCAAAAATGGATTGAATAAGCGGCAGTCCATGTTCCCCGATTTTTTCACATCGGTCGATACTATTTTTTTTTATTTCTTTAGCTTTTTCTAACAATGAATTTACATCTAGTTTGTCATTGTCTTTTACCAGTGCCAATTGCTGTTCTACCGCCCAGGCGAGATCTACCGCTGTTGGTCGGGTTGCTTTAAGTTTTGCAGCAGCTTTTTCTAAGTCCGCGTTAAAATTTGAAGGGTCGACTTCTAATGCTGCCAAGTACATCCCGAAGGCAGCAGTTACTCCAATTAAGGGGGCTCCACGTACATGCATGTCCTTGATGGCAATGGCAACATCATCGAGGTTTCTTAATTCTTCGATTACAAAAGCATGTGGCAAAGAACGTTGATCTATAATTTTCACAAGCCGATTATCTTCTTCGGATAGCCAGATGGTGTGGTAGTGCTTATCGTTTACTTTCATTTATTTATGGTATTTAAAACATCATTGTTTAATCACTTACGTTTTTTACCTTTTTTCTGTTATGGTGCTTGCTTTTTTAAGCGACTAACTTTGGAAAAACAAAACTATGAAACAAAAGTACCAAAACGACCTCGGTTTTATAGGGATCTACGTCTTATTATTGCTGCTCCCTTTGTTGCTCACCGCTCAGGAACCAATCATCGGAAAAAACATTTCTAATTTAGAATCAATAAGAGAGGTAGAACGTTCGACCCTACAAGAACTTTTACAGGCAAATCCCAATAATCGCTTATCTGAAAAATGGACTAGTTTGGAAAATGAAAAGAGCTGTGATGTCTGTTTGTTCAAAGAAGTCAGCTGCGATAAGGAAGGTTTTATCATGGACTTGAACTTAGCAGATAAGAATTTAACCGTCTTGCCTTCTTCTATTCATAATTTAACCAATCTGAAAGAACTCCATGTTGAAAAGAATCAATTGACTTTCTTACCTGCTACTTTAGGGAACATGACTTACTTGGAAGAGCTTTCTATTTTTGAAAATGCGCTTGAATTTTTGCCTGAGGAATTGCGGAATCTTTGTGGGATTTCAGTGGTGAGGGGCTTGGAAGGAAACCCGATTAGGAGGTACACGACTTGGGCGGAATTCTGTGGGGGAACCGCAGAGCTTGGTGAATTACGGATTAATTCGGAGTCATTATTAGCGGATAATTACGCCCCTCTTTTACAACCAAATCCAGCAAGTGATTATGTTTCGCTGACAGAAATTCCGGAAGGTAAAACCTTGGTGCAGTTTTTTGATGTTCACGGGAAATTAATGTTAGAAAAAAGGTTCACGGGTAAGTCTGAGTATAATATTTCACTAAGTCAGATTCCTGATGGGATTTATTTTGTGAAAATAATTAATGAATTGAATCAATCGGTTGTGAGGTTGGTTGTTGGGTAGGAGAGGAGATACGGGTAATTCAGTTGACTACAGGGAATTGCTTGATGAAGCCTATTTAGTAAGAAAGTTTAGAACCCCAAATCCTCCAAAATTTAGATTTGCTCTTTCGCTCATTCACTATCTAAAATATGTTCTCGCTTTGCATGTTTTACTTTAGTACTTATTTGTCATACTCAGACGTAATTTTCTTACTAGTAAAAAATTGACAAATAAAAAAATCATAATTTAACAAAACTCGATCTCATCCCCACATAATAGGGGAGATGCCCTACAAATTTTACAACTTCGGCAACCGCTCAATCCCTCCATAAACCGAAACCTTCAACTCCGCAGCCGTAATCCCATACACATTCGTCAAATTA
>JAVCKV010055550.1:0-22714 GCA_032274145.1 Herpochondria borealis | reverse complement strand
ATGCTACTTATCTGACTTCTTACTCAACCGGTCAAGATAATTGTCGTCTCACCGGACAAGTTAATTGTCGCCGAACAACCATCACTATTTCCGTAATGACGGTATTCAAATTATCCACAGGCACCATCAAGCGCCAAAAACCGCTCTTTATGGATGGGCACCAGCTAGATTTTTCCCACTTCGGGCGAATGCGGGCAATTTAAGACGACGTATATCTTCTTAGAATGCGGGTAACTGTTAGCCGAATCAGCTGTCAAACTCAGATAACAACTCCTGTGCAATCCATCACAAGTTAAATTCAAGGAATCACGGCTACTCCTTACCATCAATCCCTCTAACTTGACTGAACACTTCCTTCCCTCTACTGTCGCCTTTCTGCACATACAACTGTGGATGCGCTATGCATTTCAAAACGGTGGGACATCATCTTTCCTACGGTGTCACATCGTTTACCGCAATCCTAGCGTTTTCAAGTTTGTGAATGCTTGCAAAACAATACACCACATAGTGAAACTGTGATTCACATCACATTTCGAAACCAGATTTTAACTAAAAATCCAGTAGAAATAGAAAAACACAACAATTACTTCCGAGCACACTTAAATGAACCCGTTTATCAAAATCGTCTCTTCCCTATGTATCGCCTTTGCGGGCTCAGCTATTGGTGCACCTGATCCTGTCACCGAACTAGCACCTACTGGCGCTGTTGCGGTTACTGAACCCGCATACGAATGGGAAGCAGTCATCGGCGCAACCCACTACGGCCTATGGGTCCGCACGCAAAGTGGTGATCCAATCATAAGAAACAAATGGTACTCGGCTTCTGCAGCGGGTTGCTCAACCGGCACCATTTGCAGTATTACTCCACCATACCCCTTACAGAACGGAACACATCGCTGGTGGGTTCGCGCCATAGATGCTACGAACTCACCCAGTCAAAAGGGCCCATGGACCAAACCAGGGATATTTTTCACTGTCGAATCCGGCCAACCCTCAGTCCCCGATCGAGTACAACTTAAAGGTATTAATTCCGGGGGACCCGGCACTTCCAGCGCTGTGTTGTTATCAAATAATGCACCGACGTTCAAATGGGCCGCGCAAAGCAATGCTGACGACTATCTGATCAAATACGTTGACGAAAATGGAAGTGCCACAAGCAGCACTTGGATCAGCAACTCGGTTGCCGGTTGCACCACCGGGTCAGGCACCTGCTCTTATTCATTTCCGAGCAACCTCAAGCCTGGCGTCTATCGATGGTGGATGAAAGCTCGTAACTCCGCGGGGACCGGCCTATGGACCATTGGTAACTTTCAGTTCTCGGTAAAAGTAAAAATTATGGCACTCGGTGATTCAATCACTGAAGGTGTGTATGGCGAGAAAAGCTACCGTAAACCACTGTTAGAAGACTTCGCCCTAAGCAATTGTCACTACGAAATGGTTGGAAGTCGCACAGAAAATGACACTCCAACAGGCTTCGTATCTCCTCATGAAGGATACTCTGGTCATCGTGTAGATTTCTTTGTAGAAGGCAAGCCCGCTGCCGGGAACCCGGGAATCGATGCAATCATAAACGCAGAGAATCCAGACGTAGTCCTTGTACATCTCGGGTCCAATGACATGACCAGTAGCCAACCAGTGTCAGGCTCATACAATAGCAATGGGTACGGAGGTACCATCTCTGAACTAAGTGCACTGACAGCTAAAATTCTGGCAATTAACCCAGACACCGAAATATTTGTGGCAAATGTCATCCCATGGTACGGATCATCAAATAACCCGAATATCTCTGCAGATGTTGCAGAACTGGGCGATGAGATTGCACTCTGGATTGGTAGCTCTGGAAACCAAAACCTCCATTTGGTTGACGTTCGCAACGGCTACACCACGTCTGATATGTATAGCGATCTTATTCATCCAAATGCATCCGGCGATGCTAGGATCGCAGACGCATTCCTAAGCCAACTAGCTGCAGAGAACATTTGCGATTAGACCGACTCATCGCTAGGAAACAGCACGCATTGGCGTGCTGTTTGTTTAAGTTTTGGTTTTGCCAGTTTCGGCCTTCGGCCTAAGACAAACCATCTACTACTTGCTACGCAGCAAGAAACTCAACTTTCTTTGACTGAAACCAGTGCCAGGTAACTCTCAACCCGGCATCAAGAGACGTCGTTGGATTGTAGGCAATTTCATTTCGTGCTTTATTAATATCGCAATATGTTTTATCAACCTCACCAGCGCGCTTCGCCAAGTATTCCACTGGTGTCATACTATCTGCACCAACAGTATTCCTGATCTTTTCAATCAACTCGTTAATCGTGGTTGGAGCGCCACTCCCCAGTTGAAAAACACCGGCATCATCACGCTCGAACGCCGATACCAAAACATCGCAAAGATCATCTACGTATACAAAATCTCTCGTTTGTTCACCATCACCGTACACCAGCAACGGCTCTTCATTAATAATCGCTTTAAAATATGCGGCCACAACGGATCCTTTATGAAAAGAACCGGGCCCAAATACATTTGAAAACCTAAATGCACAATTGTTCATCTGGAAGGATCCGTTGTAAGCACTCAGGTACCCTTCAGCTGCCAATTTCGATGCGCCATAAGGTGACAAAGGACGAGCTGGCATATCTTCATGTAAAGGCGGTGGCATATCACCAGTAATCGCTCCACCGGTAGACGCAAACAACATCCTGGTCTTACTGTGCTTACGCATAGCCTCCAGTATTCTAAATGTTGAAACCACATTTGTCTCAAAATTATAGGCTGGGTTGTTAATCGATCCAATTACCGTCGTATCTGCAGCTAGATGAACTACGACATCATTGCTGGATATCAATTCATCTAATACTGCCTGATCATCCAGATCGGCGCGAACCAACCTGGCATGACTTGAGTCGATATATTCCGGCTTACCTACACTACAGTTGTCAAGAACCGTGATATCTGAATACCCCGCTGCCTGAGCTTTCTTTATCAAATTTGCACCGATAAACCCTAACCCACCCGTAATCAATATACGCATTTAACTATAGCCCTCTCTATTAAAATTTAAAACGAATATCCGTACCACAATGGCTGGGTATTCATGATGCAATATCTTCATAATAGTCGTAATAAGACATATTATTTATATGGTGGATGGCCCCACGTTCACGGGAAGCAGCACTCTGCGAGCGTTTTCTCCTACGCTTAAAATGTATCGTATCCTTAGCTATAACATGTTCATGACCTTCTGCCAATGTACGCATATTCCAATCCCAGTCTTCATAGGCGAAACCTAGCTCAATATCCCGAGCCATGTAAGGCTGACTAATCAAGATATCTCGATGACAGATACACATAGCATCCCAATAATTACCGACCCTTAGATAATCTTCATCAAAATATTTATCATTCGAATCCCGATGAAGAAAAAGGCTATTGTGCCCCTCAAAGAAAAGGTTAAATTCTGGGTGAACAATTGTTGTCCGGCTGCCATTAGTAGCGTCTAAGCCCAGCCACAACCAATCGAACCCAAAAAGATCATCACCGTCAAGAAAGGCTATATACGACCCTTTCGAATTTTTTACGCAACTATTACGCACCAATCCCTGATCGCCAATATTGTATTCGGCGATTTCGGCACCTAACTGCTCAGCATGATGAACAACAAGCCTTCTGGTCGTTTCGGTAGCACAGTCCATGACCAATAGAGTCTCGATCGATATGCCCCGCTCGACTGCAGAGTCCACTGCTTGCTGAAGACTTCTTAACGTCGCCCCGATCAGATAGTCCTCGTCATGAAAAGTCGCAATTAATGTGAGATCAACTTTATCCATCATGCGGATTCATAAATCGAATTAGAAATGGAACTACAATACAAATCAAAGCAATGACGTTCTTTTATTTTACAAATCAACGCTTTCGATAATTTTTCATTTTCATGTTTGTCGTCAAATAATTTTTGAAGTTCACTTACATATTCATGTTCGTTATTCACATCCAATATTAGTCGACTATTAGAATTATCCAATAAATCATTTACTCCCCAAACTCCCGTACTAACTATAGGGATTCCTTTAGATCCTACCTCTAAAAGTTGATTCGGGATACCATCCCAAAGGGCCGTATACAACCAGGCATCACAATTTTCAAACGGCAAATCTTCAAATTGATCATAAGAGGGATTCATTCTAATGTTCTGCGGAATAGCACTAAGCAAGTAATCCCCTATTACAGACTCTCCCCAGCAATGAAAAACGACATCAGGCAGAAGTGTGGCAATACGTATAACTAGATCAAAATTCTTTTGGCGGTCCAGCCTTCCGGCCCAGAAAACCTGCCTGCAATCATTATCACCCAAGCGCTCGGATAACCCCACCGCAGTGACGTCATCCACAGGCGTATAGAGAGTTACAAGTCGCTCAAGGTCCCTACCATCCGTAATCAAATTCTTTTCAATGAGTTCCTCGCGAAGGTAATCACTATCAAAAAAAACTTTCTTCAAAGAATCGAATGTAGATACAAAATATTTACTTGGGTAACCCACCTTAATGTCATTAACGTTCAAATCGTAACAGTATAAATATGCATAAAGATTCGATATTGTTGATAGCCTCGTACCATATTTTTCATAAACAGACCACCCCAATGCACTATTAAAATTATAGATACGTTTTGCACGTACTCCGACCAAAAGGTCAAGCAACGCGTCTTCTTTATAGTAGCTATCTAATCCACCATAGATACTCGGTAAACTAAATGTATCAATGCACTCAGGAAACCAATCAGGGCGTTGATTTATATCTAGATCAGTTATTAACAACAATATGCTTGATTCCTTCCCGATCCTCAACAGCGCATCAGCAAACCTGCCTGCTATTTTGGTTGCACCGCTGAGTCGGCAGTGAGGTATCATTAGCACGGTGTCGTAATTATTCTTGGGTATATCTCTACGCACCTTTTTAACCACCGGCGCTAATAGTGAATTGAACGGTGGCAAAGTTATCGGAATGTCAAAACCTTTCTCGAAAACCTTCGAATCAATGTCAACCGCAGCCATTATTTGAGCTTTTAAGGCACCTTCACTCAACCTTGAGATCAAACCAGCTTTGTTGTTTTTAAGCGAATACTCTTTGAAAATTTCAACGCTGGTATCTTTTTCTTTCCCTAGAACCAATGAATCAAAACGTGGATTGAATGAAATTCCTTGGGAAATAATATAGTCCGCAAATACATTGGAGTCATCCGGGGAGTCAAGTTGACTGCTAATGTGAGAGAGATCAAAAATCACGTTAAACTTTCGATTCTCAAACATCCCGGTGTACAACCAATGCCGAAAAAGTTCAATAGGACAATTCGACTTTAACGATACATCTTTAGCGTACTGCTCAGAGTCAAAAAAAGCGTTGGGGACCATTTTCTCTTTACTTTGAAGCCATGACATCAGGCACTCGGCGTCAGTCCCGATAGAGCCGTTCACAGATCTATAGTAACTTGGGTCAAAGAGTGTTGTTGCAAGAATTTCCCCATGCCCAATGCCTTCGAGAAATTCAAGAAATTCATCTAACAATAACAAACTATCGACAGTATCTTTGGAAACGGGATGATACAACATTGCAACAGTTTCTAATATTTCAACATCCCTGAGCCACAAATTTTTCTCGCCTTCAAGTAAGCGAGTTAACCTATCAGAAAAATCACGCCTGACCTCAGCAGTCAACCGTTTTTGCCCAGCATAGTACGCAATTAACCCAAACCCTGGCTCAGAAAAATAGTCTCGATATAACGAGACCACAGACAGATCTACACGATTGTTTTTTGAACGCCTGACACTATTAACTTTGCCATTAGATGAATCCACATTTAGCAGAAACCAATTTAGAGGCTCTACTTTTCTATCACCTAGCTTCGCACAAACCTGCTCGTGTCGCTTCGAATTAAATCTTAATGAGGGAGTTTTGCCATTACGCCAACCGTGCTCTGCATAATGCAGTAATGGATTTGTCTTCGTTTTCTCCACATGCGGATTTACTGCCTGATACCAGACCGGATTAAAGTACGGGTTTGGAAGACGGTTATCGAATACGCCCACACTGCAGTAATGTTCAAGCGGCGACATACCTGACCCCGAAACATCCAGATAATACTCTGCATACCATACGGGTAGAAACAAGCCACAGGCATCAACGCTTGACTCCAATAAAAACTGCTCTCGAGCGCATGAAACAGAGGGTTTGCCACTAGATACCCAATGTAAAAGAGCATCCTCCATTTTAACACCCTCTCCCGCATATTTACTTATGTAGATACATGGATCGAAATTTGGCGACGGCGCAAAACCTTCATACCGACCGTACCGATAATAGTGCAGCAGACAACAAGTTTCGCCAAAGCCCGCCAGATACTTGCGGCGATACCAATTGGGGTCAAAATGTTCATTTGGTGTCCTATTGTTTCGCTCACCAGACTCCAAGTAGTGTTCGACACAGTCAATCCCTTGTTCAGCTACCCATTTGAAATTATTTTTGTACCAGTACTCGTCAAATAGACCAGTGGCAACAATTTCCACACACTGGTCTTTTTGCGATTGCAGAACATCAGACTCCACCCCTAACTCCACTTAGTGCCCCTCTTACTATCAATCGCTAAGCGACTGCACAAAAATCCACACCAAGAACCTTAGAAAAATAACTAATCGTTTTAGTCAAGCCCTGATCTAGATCCACTTTTGGCGCCCATCCCAACACGTCCCTCGCAACGGTAATGTCCGGTTTTCTTTGTGTAGGGTCATTCATGGGTAGCGGCCTGAATACAATCTCTGACTGACTGTTAGTAAATTTCTGAATTTTATTAGCAAGTTGAATCATCGTGAACTCACTCGGGTTCCCTATGTTTACTGGGCCAATAAAATCATTGTTGGTATTCATCGCAAGAATAATAGCTTCCACAAGATCATCCACGTAACAAAATGACCTGGTTTGCGTACCGGCACCGAAGAGAGTCAGGGGTTTACCCAGTAGAGCTTGAACAATAAAATTCGATACTACTCGCCCATCATTTGGATGCATTCTCGGCCCGTATGTGTTAAAAATCCGCACGACTTTGGCCTCTACGCCATGCTGCCTGTAATAGTCAAAGAACAGCGTTTCAGCGCACCTCTTCCCCTCGTCATAGCAAGATCGCGGACCAATCGGGTTGACATTCCCCCAATAGCTTTCCACCTGAGGGTGAACGATAGGATCCCCGTAAACCTCACTAGTTGATGCTTGTAGAATTTTTGCCCCTGTTCGCTTAGCAAGCCCAAGCATGTTAATCGCGCCGTGCACGCTGGTTTTGGTGGTTTGAACCGGATCATGCTGGTAGTGAATAGGGGATGCTGGACACGCCAAATTGAAAATCTCATCAACTTCAAGATAAAGTGGAAAAGTTACATCATGCCGAATCATCTCGAATTTCGGATTCTCAAGAAGATGCAATATATTCTGCTTAGTACTGGAATAAAAATTATCAGCACAAATCACCTCGTGCCCTTGCTTGAGTAGCCTGCCGCATAAATGGGAACCGAGAAAACCCGCCCCACCTGTCACCAGAATTCGCTTTTCTTTTTCTAGCTCCACGGCAACATTCGCCTGAATAGAGTTAATCGACATTTTTCTTCCGGCTATTTTGGAGGCCACTCCATCGCAAACGCCGTACCAATTTATCGATACTCACTACAACAAATTCAAAATATTGGTCGCACTCATATAAATGCCAGAAAATCTCTCCAAATCACCAGACTTGCCTGTTTCTTGCGTAACACCCCGATTACTACATTTTCGCCCATCAATTCAAGCTCACGGGTCTATAGATGATTTACCGAGTAATCGCTCCTTTCTTAACAGTGTTCCTACTACTAGGTGGCTCTCCCTCCAGGGCGGACACCATTCAAATCCCCCTAAGCGGGACCGCTTCACTGAGCGCCGCCACCGAACTGACAGTGAGCCCACCAATTCTAGAAATTGGTGACGTTGAACTAGGCTCAGAAAAGACCCAAGACTTTGACATCACCTACTTCGGTGAAACTACCGATACACCCATTGAAATTTATTCAGTAGAGATCGGCGGGGAGGATTCTTATGATTACACGTCAAATTTCTCTGGATACGCCAGCTTGAAAATTGGCGAGAGCGTCAATTTTTCTGTGGCATTCAATCCGACAACACTGGGCACCAAGAAAGCTTTCGTTCGTGTTGAACACAGTGGCGGCAATTCACCACACATGGTGTTCCTCACCGGCAAGGGAATAGACATTCCAGCCAGCGAACTGAAGATCTCCAGCACCCAATTAGACTTTGGCTCCATTGAGACAGACACAAACAACACACAAACATTGACACTCACAAATTCTGGCGGCGCCAATTATCCGGCGGTCAACATCTACAACTTACTATTGTTAGGTGATTCACCAGACGCGTTTAATACTGACTTTAATAATGTTGTCACCATCAACCCGGGTGCTTCAATCACAGTAGAAGTTACTATGACCTCTGGAGTCGCAGGCACTAAAGCGGCAATGCTCAACATTGAACACGATGGGTCAAACCCATCATTGAAAGTGACACTGAACGGCAAGGTGACAATGCCACCGGAAGAACCAGAAGTAACGGATCCAACAGACAACACTGGCCCCGCTGTTACCCCTGAATTTCAAACAACAAAGCTGAACAATGCGGGACCACAGAAACCGACCTCTTTGCAGTTCGGACCAGATGGTAAACTGTACGTTACTGAGCGCGATGGAATTATCAATCAGTACACGGTAGAGCGCACTAACACGAACACCTACACGACTACACAATCAGATAAGATCGACCTTGTTCAAAAAATCACCAATCATGACGACGATGGCAGCGTGAACAATGGTGTGGTCGGCCGATTAGTGACTGGGATTCTCGTCACAGGCTCTGCCAACAATCCAGTCATTTATGTTGCCTCGGGTGATCCGCGAATGGGGGCTGGTCCTTCTGGTAATGATGTTAACCTGGATACCAACTCGGTAATCATCTCCAGACTAACTAAAAATGGCAATGGCTGGGCTAAGAAGGATATCGTCAGAGGGTTGCCACGCTCCGAAGAGAATCACCAGGGCAATGGCATGCAACTTAGTAAAAACGGAGACACGCTCTACATAGCCATGGGTGGCCACACCAACATGGGTATACCGTCAAACAACTTTGCACGTATTCCTGAATACGCACTGAGCAGCGCGATTGTGGAAGTGGACTTGAACGATATTGGCAATACCACCTACGATTTGCCCACACTTGACGATGAAGATCGTGCCGGAGCAAACGACGACAATGATCCGTTTGGTGGGAACAACGGAAAAAACATGGCCAAACTGACGAATAACGGACCAGTACAGATTTATGCGCCTGGTTTTCGCAATGCTTATGATTTATTGATCACCGAAGACAATAACATGTACACCATAGATAACGGCCCGAATGCCGGATGGGGTGACGTTCCTACCGGCAACTGCCTGAACAACTACAAGGAATCCGGCGGCACAACCTATGGTGACAATTTCCATCATATAGACAAACAAGGCTATTACGGCGGCCACCCCAACCCGACCAGAGGTAACAAGAACAACACGTTTAATGACAGCAATCCGCAAACGCCAATTGATGGCGGCGCTGACGCCACTGAGTGTCAATACAAAATACCCGGCCAACAAGATAACGCCTTACACGTCTTTAAAGCATCTACTAATGGCTTCACAGAATACACCGCTAGTAACTTCGGTGGCGCAATGAAAGGTGATCTGTTAGCGTCGAGCTTTGACCGGTCAATCTACCGCGTTCAGCTCAACAATGCCGGCAATAAGCTAAGTGGTATCGATAAGATATTCACTAATCTCGGAACACCGCTTGACGTTACAGCCCAAAGCGATACGCAGATTTTCCCCGGTACTGTCTGGGTCGCCGACTACGCACAAAACGCTATTCATATTTTCGAGCCCAGTGACTATTAGCGTCCACCACAAATAAGCATGGCGAAGGTTTGACTAACTATCTCTCGCCGGGGATTTAGCAGGCGATGATACTCGCCTGAGTCCTGATCGACTAAGCCTCCTGCCCGCGGCTAGACGCGGGCACAGTCGGCACATGTCCTCGAGCCGTCCCTCCGTGGCTCAAGTCTGCTCCTGTTCTGCCGATTACCCCTTGATGTTTCACTAGCTACCGGAGGTACAGCCTCCGCGAAACGGTCGGCAATGGTACTCGGTAATTTATTCGGACTAAACTCATGACACGTATTGGACAGACATTTTGGCGTGCCAGCCTGTTGATTTCTACTGCAATGTTGCTTAGCGCCTGTGGCTCAGGTGACGACGACAACAAAAAGTTATCAATCATTACCCCCCCCACCATCACTGACCCTGAGCCCTCCACTGGTTTCGGCAGCTTACCTTCAGTTCCGTTATCAGATCCTAACTTTGTTGGCAATCATTTCTCAGGCAGCGGTGCTTGCGGTGTTTGCCACAATGATTTGTCAGACGATAACGGCAATGATGTTTCGATTGGAACGGCTTGGGAGACCAGCACCATGGCCAATGCAGCGCGGGATCCGTATTGGCGTGCAAAAACTGCTGCGACGATTAAAAATCATCCGGCCCTTACACACGAAATTGATGACACGTGCACCCGGTGTCATGCTCCCATGGCTAACGAGGCGGCAAAAAAAGACGGTACTGAACTTAAGCTACTCAGTGAGGGCTTCGACCCGTCGAACCCTTACATAGATCACGCTTTAGACGGCGTCAGCTGCACGCTTTGCCATCAGATCGAAGACACTGGAAGCCTTGGAACGGAGCAAGCGAACTCTGGCAACTTCAGCATCGCTACTTATGATGCGGCAGACAAAGAGAATCGCCCTGCCTACGGACAGTATGCTGATCCTGTTGGCGCGTACATGATCGCGAATGCTGAATACACACCGGTGTACGGTTCCCATATGAGTGAGTCGGCAGTGTGTGGCACATGCCACGATTTAAAAACTCACAAGCTTGATGAAAACGGGGAAGTGATTCCTGATGTCATTGAAAATCGCTTTCAAGAACAACAAACATTTAGTGAGTGGCAAAACAGTGACTATCGCGATGGCGGTATTCTGGCAGCAACTTGTCAAGCCTGCCATATGCCAAAGGTTGAAACGACAGTGGCTCTGGCTTCATCGGGTACTGACCTCAGGCGCCCGAACTTTTCTGAGCATACTTTCCTGGGTGCCAACACCGTCATGTTAGACATGTTCCAAAACTTCAAAGAAGAACTGGGCATACAGGCCGAAGGATTTCCAGAGGCGATTGCCCGCAACCGTGAGTTTTTGAAGACTGCAGCTGACATTACTATTCTTGGCACCCGTGACGAAGAAGATCACATCGTCGCCACACTGAAAATAGAAAACCATACCGGTCACAAATTGCCAAGCGGATACCCATCACGAAGAGTGTTTGTACATCTGGCTGTCACTGATTCAACTGGCGCGGTGGTTTTCGAGTCTGGAAAAATCAACCCCGACGGCAGCATTGTTGGTGTTGACGGAGATCGAAATTATAACTTCTATGAACCTCACTACAACGGTATCGAAAGTGAAAATCAGGTCTTGATTTATGAGGCTATAATGGGCGACATCCGCGGTGACGTTACTCACTCATTGGTTGAAGGTGTTAGATATCTAAAAGACAACCGGCTCACGCCAAAGGGCTATGACAAGAACTTTGTTCCAAATGATGTGGGTGTTGTCGGTAACGCCACCCAGGACAATAATTTTAATGCCGGACTGGATTTGTTCGAGTACAGAATTGCTGCACCAGAGTCAGGCAGTTACTTCATCATTGCAGAACTGGTGTATCAACCACTAGCGTATGGGCACTTGGAATACTTATTCCGCGATACTGATCTGCCAGAGGTCGATCAGTTCAAAACCATCTATGATCAAACAGAGTTGAAATCAGAAGTGATCTCCACTGACGTGACCACCCATTCGCGGTAAAACAACAAATCACCACTTTGTTGCGGGTCAACAACTTGATATTTCATCCCAAACAGCAAGAGACGACTTGTCACAGTCGTCCCTTGCTTACTTTGCTTACCTTGTAACCTACTAGCCCCTGTTTTTGTGAACTGAGCCACACGCGCCAATCAGCAGATTCGGCAGACTAGGTACACTACGAACTTCGGGCTGCGACGTCAGCATGCCCCGAAGTTCTAACCGTATCCTACCTATCGGGCTCCCTATGATTTTGCGTTGTACCCTTGCGCTAGCGCTACTCACTTTCTCCTTATCTGCGACTGCAGCTTTCCGTACTAATATAGACCTGCTTTCACTTCACTATGACCATGCACCAGACCGTGACGACGGTCACGCCACGGTCGCTGCATTTATGATTGTCACCAAGCTTGGAATCCAGCCACACGTGGTCAGTGGCGCTTACGGCGAACACAACGATCACCGCTATCAACCACCGGCTGAGCAAGTCATGCAAGTCACCTGGGGTAGCAACTGGCTCAACGCACACAGTCGCTGGCAGCAATCAGTTGATGAAACCGTCGTACGCTGGATTCAAACCCTGAATGCAGGTGGCGATATCTACGTCGCCGAAGGTGGTCAGGCAGATTTCACGGCAGACGTTGTGCGCGAAATTCGCAGTCAAACTTCCATCAACACCCGAAACAGAATAACCATTGTGCAGCATAGTGCATGGAATGAGCGCATGGCCAATGCATCAGACTTAAGCTACGTGAAGGCACAAACAGACTACGTCAAAATAAACGACGGCAACAACGAAAACGGCACCGCTGATCTCAACAAAAGAAACGACTCTTTCGTCGCACAGGCACGATCAGGTCAATTTTCGACTCAATGGACTGCAGCGTTTGACTATCTAAGCCCGTCAGTCAAACTTGACTTTTCAGACACAGTTGAGATTTTACACATACTGGATGTCGGTAAGAATGTCGTCGCAGACATAGACGACTTTGGTGACGAGTATTTCAGCAGCACACCCCCGCCAGTTGTCCATCCTAGTACCCCACAATTCTGGAGTGACTCTTACTCCGTGGATGGCCAATGCTACTGTGACACTAATTTTGACCACGGGTTGGACAGTGTTTTCGTAAGTACACTGGCAGGACCAAAATCCGTCACACAAATATGCAGTGACATTAGCGCAACCTTAGGATCAGGATCAAACGCCAGTCGCGTTTACTACAACACCGTTCAATGTGGCCATGATCCAAAAAACTCAGCAGCCGACGAGCAAGTTTGCCCGGGCATACCAAACTCCAAAAATCAATACCGCGGGCCAAACTGCAACGACACTGGTGCCACCTGGAACCTAGATTCACTTTACGCTGCCCCTCCTGTCGTAGTTGAACCTCCTGTCGTAGTTGAACCTCCTGTCGTAGTTAAACCTCCTGTCGTGGTTGAACCTCCAGTCGTAGTTGAACCTCCAGTCGTAGTTGAACCTCCTGTCGTAGTCGAACCTCCTGTCGTAGTTGAACCTCCTGCAGTAGTCGAACCTCCTGTCGTAGTCGAACCTCCTGTAGCAGTTCAATTCCCAACTTGCTCGGCATTTGTCATCGACGACAACCAAGACGGCTACGGATGGGAAAACAACCAAAGTTGCGAATTCAGCAGCAACACGCCCGTGACCACACCACCCGAAGTGACCGCGGCGACACTTCCGACCTGCAGCCCAACAATTTCAGATGACAATGGTGATGGCTATGGCTGGGAGAACAGTCAAACATGCACGATTAATACTGAGAACCATGCCAACGAATCGCCGCTTAGCCTACTGACCTTTCCAACTTGCAGCGCAACCCTTGTCGACGACGACTCTGATGGCTACGGCTGGGAAAACAACCAGACCTGCAAACTCATCAGCAACACGCCCGTTACGACACTACCCGAAGTGATCACGGCGACACTGCCAATCTGCAGCCCGACAATCCTAGATGACAATGGTGATGGCTACGATTGGGAGAACAGTCAAACCTGCACGATTAATACTGAAAGCCACACCAACGGATCTCCGATCACTTTATTGACCTTTCCCACTTGCAGCGCGAGCGTTTTAGACGACGACGCTGATGGCTACGGTTGGGAAAACAACCAGACCTGCGCAATTGATGCCGAATCGGCGGTGGCGCCACAGCAACCTCACCTTGCTCTGATTACCTTTCCTGTCTGCTCAATTGCTATCACAGACACTGATGGTGATGGCTACGGTTGGGAGAACAATCAATCTTGTTATTTCGATACAACAACAAGCAACTCAGCTCAGGATACCTTTGACCAGCCGACGCTAACCGTCATTAACTTTCCTGCGTGCTCCAGCCTCGCGCATGACCATGACTCCGATGGCTACGCATGGGAGAACAGCCAGACCTGCCAGATGCCGGCCAGCGGCGCTACCCAGCCAGATCAGCCCCCACTCGCGGTTATTACTTTCCCGAGCTGCTCGAGCCTGATACTTGACACCGACGGTGATGGCTACGGATGGGAAAATAATCAGTCTTGTTCGTTTACTCGAACCGGTGCACCGGTCACAGACTCTCCTGAGACGATTACAATCACAGGCACCATCTACCGCACGTGCTCGCCCAATGTCATTGACGATAATAACGACGGCTTTGCGTGGGAAAACGACACCACCTGCGTTATTCCCACTAGTATTCCCACGCTTCTGGAAGTCATTGAGTTTCCACTTTGCTCGGCATCAGTTGTTGATGAAAACACCGATGGCTACGGATGGGAAAACAACGCTAGCTGCCGGATCGCCAGCTAAAGGTAAGACCCCGGCTTAGGGGAAGTTAGAAAAATCTGACATACAAGCGCAGAATTTTCGACACTTCCCTTGTTTCTACAAAAAGTTGATAACAAGTGGTACGCACTTTGCGACTACTTCCCCTCTTATTAACTTGAAATCACTCGGACAAGATCATTTTTGCTTATCCGGGTGGCAGAAACAAACACGCATGAGCCGGTGTTTTGATGACCAAAAAAATAATTTTCCTACATATCGGTAGACATAAAACCGGCACTAGCTCTATCCAGCAATTTGTAAACAGCAACACTGACTTTCTTTCCGACATAAACTTGTATTACCCCGAGTGTGGCAAGAGCACAATTGCACACCACGATCTGGCACAGTTGTTTTCGATCCAAACAAATAAAACTAGCGAAGCACAACAGAAAACTACCGCATCCCCGACCCTGCAGTCACTGCTGAATGAAATAGACCAGCAGCCAGCCAATGTGCTGTTAAGTTCAGAGAGCTTTCAAAACTCACACCCGCTTGTGATCAAAGAAGCATTTAAAAAATATGATCTGCGCGTCCTTGTCTATATTAGAAATCAAATCGACTACCTTGCTTCATCGTATGCACAGAAAGTCTGGGCAACAGACTATAGCGAAACAATGGAGCACTACTACGAACACATTTTCAGCGTTGACTATCTTGAATTTCTAAATCGGTGGCAGGAAGCCAGCGACGGGAAAATAACAGTACGTAAGTTTTCACGCCAGTCATTGAGTGATCAAGATATTGTTGCTGACTTCTTTGTCAATATGCTTGGCCTAAAGGATGACGCCATCAGACACACAATACTTCACCGCGAAGTCGCTGATGCAAACCCGAGCCTTACAGCAGACCTACTCGCCTATAAGCTGAAATATAACAGTTCAAATAATAGCTGCGAAGAATCTAAACAAAGAATGATCCGCCAAGCATTGGCTAATCTATCTCTGAGAAAAGAAGGCGAGCCTGTCCGCGTTACACCACCACTCAAAGACACCTGTCTTCGTGCCTGTGAGCCGATCAATAAGCAGGTATCAGAAAAATATTTTGACGGCCAGGAACTGTTTCCGATGGACAGACCTACAGGGTTGCCATCTGTATTAACTGAAAAACAATTCAATGAAATATCTGAAAAACTAATCAACAGCGATTCAAGAATTTCAGCGCCGATTCTTGAGTTCAGCGAGTCTTTGCGCCCGACTCTTAAAGCCGGCTGACATGCACAACACAGTACCAGCAATGACCCAAAACACTCATAATATAGCCTACAGTTGCTTTGTTGATAATCAGCCAAGGTATATTAAGCAATCTTTTCGTTTCCTTTTCTCGCTTCTTCGAAGCGGCAAGAATATTAACAATATTTTCTTTGCTATAAATCAGGAAATACACAGCTCCTACACAGATATTTTGACCCACCAATGTGGACTGCAAAATATTTCAAAACACGCAAATTTCACCACTGCCAGCAAACCCGCCAATAAGTGGCTGCAACTCTGCGATGAAAGACTCAAAAGCTTTTCACACGTTATTATCAATGACTGCGACAAGGTTTATGTCAATTTTGATGAAAAGTGGGCTGACCACTCAGTTCGCGCCTGTAAGTTTGTACCCCGGCCTTCATTCACTATTTTCGAAGAACTCTTCGATGTTTTTAATCTAGGTCAACCCAGGTTTTTTTTAGATCATCCCGATCCAAAAGACGAACGTAAAGACCCCAGGAATTACGTTAACAACCATAATGGTGGATTGATTATCATTCCCAACCACTTGTTAGGTACGGTCACTAACACATGGAAAAAATACATCGATGCTCTTCACGACAATATCTCGCTGCTTGGCCAAAACCCCAGAAACCTGGACCAGGTTGCGTTTGCACTCACGATGGAAGAAACCAGTCAGGATATAAATTTTTTACCAAAATCTCTTGATATTGGCTTGGGCGTTAGGCATCTATCGCCATGGTTAAACACCGAGACATCCGGCCAACTGATTCTTCATATCCATGCAGACGAGGACGAAAACGGACTCATCGTCAATCGTGACACCACCAATAGCGATCTAATCGCCTTGACAGATCAATTCAATACCGACTACTTGGCATGGCTTAATTCTGTCGGTGCCACTGACTATATCTTCAACATCGCCAGTACCGCCTAGCTCGCTAGTGCGCCCAAAACCACTCACTCAAGCTACCTTGTGAAACGGTTTACTCAAAACCAATCCTACCCCCCCTGCCCCCTCAGTCTGGCCGATTCTAAAGAAATTTAGAAAAACACCGCTAGCGACATAGTGTAATTACAATTTTTTTGCCGCTGCAATTACTACAGTTGCGCCGGGCGGAAATAACCAAAGCTCACACAAAAATAAGAAACGGGCAGCAACGAGCATGACCAAAAACATACCCAATTCCTTGAAATGGATGCCCTTAGCACTTGTTGCTATATTGGCACTGCACGGCTGCAATTCTGACGACGTATCCCCTAACGATTCGACAGAGCCTTCGCTTGGCATCGCTGCTGCGACCAGCGCAGACTTTGTGGCAGTACGGGTTGAAGCAGAAAACTACAACGATCTGACCGGCGGTTGGACTTTGACCAGTCAGGAAAATATTCCCACCATTACTCCAGACCCTGATCCGCCCCATTTTTCCACCGCAAGCGGCGGCGCATACGTCGAGCTACTGCCCGATACCCGGGTGACTCACGATGATCAACTAATAAGCGGTGAGAACTACTGGGGTGGCCCAGGTCAAGGGCCAAGATTGGAATACAACATCGATATTCCCGAACCCGGGCGCTACTACGTTTTTGTAAAAGCCTACTCTACGGGCGCCGAGGACAATGGAATCCATGTTGGTATTAACGGACACAAGCCGGCTTCAGGTTATCGCGTACAACTATGCACTGGCAAAAACCGCTGGACATGGTCAAGCGCCCAACGCATAGACACCAACCATTGCGGTGTCACCAAAACGATATTTGTTGATGTAGACACTGCCGGTTCACATAATATTATTTTCTACGCCCGAGAAGATGGTTTCGAGCTTGATCAGTTCATCCTGATTAAAGATGTCAACGAGGGCATCACAGACTGCGCTCCTATTTCCAGCGACAAGATCCGCTGTGTCGACGTCGCCACCGGTGACACAGTTGGGAACTATATTCTTAATACCAGCCCGACTAACAATGGCAACGAAGTGACGGTTGCACCACCTGCATCGCCGGCCATCATCGATTTACAGTTATCAATGTTTGCTAATAAATCGACTCTGGCTATTGCTGAAGAAGTTCAATACACACTTCAGGTTGAAAACCTTGACGGCACCGATACCGCTACCGGTGCTCGAGCACTAGTCACACTGCCGGCTGGCCTGGATTTCGTTTCAAGTGATATATGCGACGTAGATGCCCGTCAGCTTACCTGTAACTTTCCCGAAATTACCCCGGACCAGCAACTCAGCGCAACGTTTACAGCCACACCCAGCACGGCAGGCATACTTCGCGTTGACGCACAAGTGTCAGCAGAGCAACAAGAGAACACGCTAGGCAATAACACCGCTTCAACCGAGGTTGTCGCCAGCGTAGCCATACCCGATTATGATGGCGCGTTATCACTTATTCAGGGGCCTAACGCACTGGGGTTGAGTGACCAGACCACACACCTGATTTCTATAAGTAACATCGGACAGCAGGCTCTCACTAATGCGACGTTAGAGATCTCTGGTAATACTGCTGTCACGATATCTTCAACGGACCCAAGTTGCAGCGGCCAACCCGTTGTAAGCTGCTTGCCGGCCAGTATTTTACCGGGCGACAGCATCTCAGTTCCAGTAACAATCAGCGGCGCCAACACCGGCGACGACAACGTCACAATTCAGTTGAATGTCGATGGCGATGAAGACACCGTCAACAACACCCTGAATACCGCAGTCTATGTGATAGACAGCAATACAATCACTGATAACAATGGTGTTATCACACTGGAAGCAGAATCTTTCGCTTCACAGGTCACACCCAACGCAAGCCCACTGGAGGGTGCCTACAATTCGGCCTGGTTTGTTAATACTGAAAACCTAATGCCCAACATTTCTCCAGACTACGACAGCGTCAGTGCAACAGGTACCAGTAACGACTCCTACATTGAGTTTCTTCCCGACACCCGTGTAGGAACAGCAGACCCAATTATAATGAATGTGTCTAACTACCAAAATGGTGGTGATAGCTCAGTACTTCACTACAAAGCTTTTTTCAACACTGCAGGTCGCTACTACGCAGCAGCATTGATTCGAGCCAATAGCACACAAGATGCTTCGATTCATATCGGCGTTAACAATCAATGGCCAGTTTCCTCCAGTAATCTGTCGGCTTGTTCCCCAGACGGTGAATGGAAATGGACTAATAGCATCGACTGCGGTGCAGATTCCACTGCCTATTTGGACATCACAAACCCAGGTACGCAAACCATTCAGCTTAGCGCTGCAACAGATGGAGTGGAAGTTGACAAGATTGCCCTATCACTTGATACGCCAGAACTTCCGTCAGGAATAGACAGCCCATCAACAGTTTATAGTCCACAAGATATCGACCTTGCAGTTACCACAGTGGTCACCTCAGGTGTGTACACCGTGACGTTGCAAAATCTCAACACAGAAGCAACTGCCACAGATGTTGTTGTGCAGTTGTCCGGTATCGCCTTGGCTAAAGCTGACTCGATTTCAGGTTTTGATGGATGTTCAGCCAATAATGACTTGATTGCATGCAACGTTAACTACGTTGCTGCAAATGCAAAAAGAAGCGCCAGTGTTGACGTCGACAGCACCGAAACCGAAATCACTGCAACACTCATATCTGCAAACGATAGCGTTGTCGAAAACAACACATCGGAGACCACAGGCACAAGTGGCGGCGGACTTGTCGATCTCATGTTACTGCTGATGCTATCAACACTTTGCGCTTGCAGTTTATTCTCGCCGAATTTACCACGCACGATACGGCTCTAGGTTTTTTGAAATGCACTTATCGGAAAGAATTTCCATGAACGGCAGTATGCTTAAGTTTCTATCAGCACTGGTCCTCGCAAGTCTCGGCTTCCTTTCCAGCCCTGCCTATGCCCAGGATTGGAGCACGGTTATAACGAGCGATGGAAGTGCTCCGGTTGCAAGACACGAGTCAAACGCAGTTGTATACAACGGTATGATCTATCTGTTCGGGGGCCGTCGTGAGAGACCAGTAGACAGATACAACCCGGCGACCAATACCTGGGAAACCATTGCAACAGCGCCGGTTGAGTTACATCATTTTCAACCGGTACTGTACAACAACAAAATCTATATCATCGGTGCGTTCAGTTGTTGCTATCCAAATGAACCTACAATTACAGATATTCATGTCTTTGATCCGGCAGACAACACTTGGTCAATTGCGGGCACAATGCCCGCTGATCGTATACGCGGTTCAGCAGCTGCCGTACTGCGAGATAACAAAATCTATGTCATTGGTGGAAACACCAATGGCCATAGCGGCGGTGCGGTCAGCTGGTTCGACGAATATGATCCGGCCACCGGCATTTGGACCACCCTGCCAGATGCACCAACGGCACGCGATCACTTCAGCGCGGTTATTATCAATAATAAGCTAATCGCCACTGGTGGTCGCCAGTCCAACATGAGTTTTGCATTCACCGTTGCCACCACCGACCTATTCGATTTCTCCACTAACCAATGGAGCTCTGGTACAGACATTCCAACACAACGCGCTGGCACCACCGCCGTTGTGCACTCCGATCAAGCATTCATCATCGGCGGTGAGTCGGTAACAGAAGCTCATGACACAGTAGAAGTATACAACCCTGCTAATGATGAGTGGCGGATTCTGGCTAGCATGATTAATCCCAGGCATGCGGGCGGCACAGCGCTGATCGGCACCGATCTACATGTGTTTGTTGGCAGTACCACACGCGGCGGATCCGGTGAGTCCAATTTCCATGAGGTGATAGATCTGGCTCTCGCAGAGACTAGAGACCTCAACACACCACCGCCACCACTTGACACCGATGGTGACGGTCTGCCCGATGATGAAGAAGTTAACACCTTCTTTACCAATAAGGACCTTGCTGATACAGACAACGATGGCATCAACGACTACGATGAAATCTACACCACCGGCACCAATCCAACGAGCGCAGACACTGATAACGATGATATCGCCGATCAGGATGAACTCGACCAAGGCCTTGATCCAAACAATTCAGACACAGACAACGATACCTTGGCTGATGGTGACGAGGTTTTAATCTATCTCACTGATCCTAACAACACCGATACCGACGCAGACGGGTTGGATGACGGCAAAGAAATCAATACTCATGAAACGGACCCATTAGAGCCAGATACTGACACTGATGGCCTATCAGACG
This sequence comes from Herpochondria borealis, assembly GCA_032274145.1. Classification (NCBI taxonomy): domain Eukaryota; phylum Rhodophyta; class Florideophyceae; order Ceramiales; family Ceramiaceae; genus Herpochondria; species Herpochondria borealis. The sequence goes on along the minus strand of JAVCKV010055550.1, from coordinate 1,461 downwards.
GTTTCGAAATATACCAATCAGGATCTAATCCGTTATTAACAGACACCGACGATGACGGTATATCTGACGCGGTAGAATACAACGAACTTGGAACCAACCCGTCTGTTTCGGATTCTGATGCTGACGGCCTGTCAGACACTGACGAAATAAATGTGTACTCGACCAACCCGACCTCAAATGATTCCGACAGCGATGGCATTCCCGATGGAGAAGAAGTCCTCGTCTATCAGAGTAACCCCACCAATAACGACTCAGACGGCGATGGCGTTACAGACGGCCAGGAAGTCGCATCAGGCTCGAGCTTAACTAACGTCGATGACGACAACGACGGTATTATAAACAGCCGCGACGGATTAATGGACACCGATGGTGACGGACTTCCTAACTTTGCAGATCGCGATAGCGACAACGACGGTATTCCAGACTTGGTTGAAACAGGGTTCACCGATATTGACTTTAATGGTCAACTCGATACAAAAGCCGACTGGATCGCATCGGGGTCTGTCACGGCGTTTGAGCCACCAACTATTACATCTACCACATTGGATTCTGACGGTGATGGTGTATCAGACTATATAGACCTGGATTCTGATCAAGATGGCATTCCAGACTTGGCGGAGGCTTCCTCTGACTACACAACCTCAGCCACCAGCATGCAGGACCAAATCGATAACAATCGAGACGGACTCTTTGATGGCTACCAACGCAGTGCGGCCAACGATGACGGGGACGAGTTCCCTAACCACCTCGACCTGGACAGCGATGAGGATGGTATTAGTGATCTAATGGAGACAGGATCCCCCGACACTGACGGCGACGGACGTATCGATAATTACATCGATGCAGATGGCGATGGCCTAGCCGACTTTGGAAGACCAGAGCTGGGTACTGCACTGCCAGACGAAGACAACGACTCTCTGCCTGATCTGGTTGATTCAGAGTTCACCAGTAGTAGTTCTGGTGGCTGTACACTAACGACTAATTCGCCGGTGGACCCACTGTTGTTAGGCCTACTGGTTCTTTCACTAGGTGGCTTAGTACGTAAACGCAAACCTATTCGAGTAAACTAGAGCGGCCATACACACGGACATATCATGTAAGTGCCGACACTGACAGTGCGGCACTCAGAGCGAGCGCTATTACTAGAATGGAAGTCAGCTATATAAGGCAGCCCACAAGGATTATAGATGGCAGCAACGCCCCCACTCAAATCGAAGTAATCTGTTCAGTACTAACTATCGCCCTATGGGCAAAGTCTTATTTGTCCAGCCTGATGGATCGCAAGGTACACCACTTTCGTTCAAACGTTGGTAGGAAATACCTTTCACGAGCTAGTGCCCGCCCATAAACGTTAAGGCTTTGATTGGATGGGGGGTTACGAACCAAAAGAAAAAGAAAAACTCCGATGAATTTTGTTACTTTATTTTCAAGCGATTGAAAAATAACGAAATCCAAAAAACA
>JAVCKV010055439.1:0-22718 GCA_032274145.1 Herpochondria borealis | reverse complement strand
CAAAAACATACCTTACTTTTAACCTGCAAATAGCAAAAAAAGTGTACTTATTCAGCACACTTTTTTTATATTAGCCCATTTTTTATAGACTTACAAGCACTTTCTCCTAATGAAGTCTGAAAAATTCAAAGAATATCTGGATCAAAAGTAGATAATGCTTTGTGACCAAATACATATGCAAGTGTTCTTCGGTTTATTGAATTAAATAGTTTTTCGTAAAACATTCGTCAATTATTGAGCATGTGAAAAAATGATTTGTGAAAGCAATTCATTCAAGATAATATTATTTGAGAGGGACATATTTCTGATTCAATATTATACACCTGAAATGATTACAAAAAGGGGGAAGAAATATTTGAAAGAGAATATTGAATATTTTCTTGAAAATTGGAGGGATATTTATGATTACCTAACAGAGTAGTTCAAGCTATAGTGAGAAAAGAATCGACTTATGGTTGGGATTTACACAATGCATCTTGATCAAAATGACTTATGGCTTTAACCAAGAACCCTTTTGAAGATATGCTCTGAAATACAGCAGAATGAGAATGAAAAGATTTAGTTAAAGTCCTAGAATACCAGGCTCTATTTAGAAGAATTAATATAGAAGAACTCATTGATTGAGATGAAAAGTTTCCAGCAACTATAAGAGGAATTTTATACAAAATTCAAGATGTAGAAGATGTATTAGATATACGTAAATAATTTAAAAAATTAGAGTTCATACTGAAATCTGATAAAAATTATTTTAATCACAAACTTAATCTAATTGTAGGATCTATATATTTTAGTCACGTCTTACATAATATCTCTGGGTGAAAAGTAGACGGAGCTTTGTTTAATTATAATGGAGATAAAAAAACAAATCCAAAAACTTGAAAAACATACCAAACTGAGTACCAAGAAATGTCCATGTGATATGTATACGAACTTCAATGAGAAAATCAAAATCTTACTTGAGTTGATACAAATGAAGGATTCCCAAGATGAAAAATCATAAAAGCTGCGAAGTGGATACAAAGAAAAGTTTCTCAAGACGTAAGAGAAGAACTGGTCACAAAATTATGAAAAGATCTAGAGAATAGCTGAGGAAAAATGAATGACATCGAACTTGCAAAAGCAGTTATGAGCTTTCAAAAAACACATTCTCCAAACTCAGTTGATGGTATGCCTTGAAAGAATACTCTTGCGTTAATGAGGGAAGGAATAGAATATTCTTAAATAGAGAAAAAAATAAAATCAGGTCTTTAAAAAATCATAAAAATCTATACAATAATTCTCAATATTTATAAGAGAATTATTGCATTCATGAATCCCAGAAAAAAGATAGAAAAGAATTTTTTTAATGTGTTTGAAAAGTACCCTCGAGAATACTTTGTATTTGCATTTTTCTTTGTGTTTTTTTTCGCAATTATTTGGGAAACTTTTTCTTATACTGTTTCAAATTATGACTTTTATTCAGGACTAGCATATAGGCAGCAGGTTTGAGAGGTAGAACTTCCTGTAACACGTGGTACTATATACTCATCTGTGAGTGAAAACATGTCACAGTGAACGGTTCTTTCTACCTCAGTAGATCTGAATGATATTGCGGTTGATCCTCAAATTGAGTGAAATAAAGAAAAACTCGCAATATTTTTAACAGACATTCTCTACAAGGAGATGTGTTATCTCAAAGATAATGCAGATTGTTATGATGATATGCTTCGATTCCTAAAAGTATTAGAAATAGGGGAATTTCAAGTAAGTGAAGAATATATTAAATGAAGGATATTCGAAAAACTGACTCAAAGACTTTCGAAAACAAGAGTAACGAGCGTGAGACTCCTTGCTGATATATCTTTAGAACAGGAACAACGTGTTTTATCTTGGAATATTGCTTGAGTATATCCTAGTAAAAACGGCCTGTATGTGAATCCAGAAGAATTAGAACAAAAAGAACTCTTTGCTCAAAAATATAAAGAGCTTTTTGGTTGAAAAATAAGTGACATACTCTTTACTATTCGAGGCAGAGATTTGAGATATATACCTACTTTTAATAAACTCTCTTTATTGTGATCAGACGAGGTAGAACAGTATATACGTGATGAGGCACAAATATCTACAGATAAGGCAGATTCTATTGGAGGCTTTATTATTTTAACCCCTCATGCTCAGAGAATATATCCAGAAAGAAATGTTGGAGCCCAAATTGTAGGATTTACAGATAATAGTGGAACGGGTCGTTATGGTTTAGAGGGGTATTTTAACGATATTCTTCGAGGAAACCCAGGAGAACAAATTTGAAAAAAAGATATCCGTTGACGTTCTATTGATCCTGTTTCTTTTTGAAATGAAGATAAATGATCAATAGAAGGAGTCGATATACAAACTACTATTGATAGAAATGTACAAAAAAAAGTGGAGGAAATACTTGAAGCTGGGGTAAAAAAATATAGAGCAAACAAAGGAACTATAGTCGTTATGGAACCAAAGACAGGAAAAATATTATCTCTTGCAAACTATCCAAGCTATGATCCAAACAACCCATGAGAGGTATATGATTTAGAGAGGGTCATTCCAGCGAATTATCCAAATCCAACAGTAGATCTCTTATGAAAAACAGTCTTTGTTGAAGATGTTGAAAGAGGAAGTAAATACTTTTATGATGGACGAGAAATATTTTTACGAAAAGCTGAGAGAAGCGAGTTTTGAACTCCAAATCTTGTGAAATATATTTACAAGAATAGTTTTGGAGCTTGAGTATATCAAAACGATGCTATTGCGAGTATCTATGAACCGGGGAGTATTATGAAGGCTCTCACTGTTGCTATTGGTATAGATACTTGAGAAATACAAGCCTACGATCGTTACCAAGATAATGGGAGTGTGACAATTGATAATTTTACTATAGAAAATGTCTCCAATGCTTGTTTATGATATCAAACCTTTGCACATGCACTCAATTATTCATGTAATGTGGGGATGATTCGTATTGTTCAACGACTTGGAAAAGCACTGTTTCACAAATATCTTATAGATTTTGGTTTTAATGAAGAGACAGGAATTACTCTGACAGGAGAGGTTTCTTCGAAAATAGACCCATATGAAAAATGGCCAACTTCAAAACTTCTGACGAGTTCATATGGTTTGTGAGTGAGTGTTACCCCTTTACAAATGGCAACAGCATATAGTGTTCTTGCAAATGGGGGAGTGTACATGAAACCATATATTATAGACACTGTAAGCTACGCTGATTGACAAAAAATTCAGTACGAACCACAAGCAATCAGAAGAGTTTTGAAAGAAGTTACATCTCAGATCGTCACTAAAATGCTGGTCTCATGAGTGAATGAGTGAGTTGCAAAGGCTGGAGCTGTTCCAGGGTATTCTATTGCTGGAAAAACAGGGACAGCACAAATTGCCTATAGATGAACCTATGAAACCTGAGCTGCTTCTACTTATGCATCATTTGCAGGATTTGCTCCCGCAGAAGATCCTCAGTTTGTAGTAGTCGTAAAACTCGATAGACCCCGAACAAGTCAATATGGATGAGAAACTTCTGCATTCTTATTTTCACAAGTTGCAAAAGAACTCTTAGAGTATTACAGAATTCCTAAGAGAAAAGTAGAGGAATAAATCTGTAGTGATATTCAGAAAAAGTAAAATATAAAAAACTCAGAATTACTTCTGAGTTTTTTGTTGAGTATGTTTGGTGCGCAGAGAGGGACTTGAACCCTCACACCCGTAATTAGGCACACGCCCCTCAAGCGTGCGTGTCTACCATTTCACCACCTGCGCGTAATTTATGTTTGATTGCATCTATACTCACTCTCGTTCGTCTCGATGTAACTTTCCTTCCGATTCGCTACGCTTATCGCAAGAGAAACTTAATGGTGCCGAGAGGCGGATTTGAACCACCGACACAAGGATTTTCAATCCTCTGCTCTACCCCTGAGCTACCCCGGCATTGTTTTGCTTCCTTTTAAAGCCAGACAATTATATAAAAAAATACTATTACGCAAATATTTTTTAAATTTTACTTTGAAAATAGCTATTTCCTTATAAAATAATTCTAGAAAATATTTTTAGTAAAAACTCTCTCATGAAAGTCCAAGTTTGCACCTGAAAGAGTTGCTCAGCGAAATTCAGTAAATATATTATTACTCGTTTAGAAAATGATAATATTTTTCATAAAAAGTGAGATATCAAAATAGAAAAAACATTGTGTATGTGAGACTGTAAAAGATGACCAAACATAAAGCTCAACTGACAAACGTATAACTATATGTGACCAGCAAAAGCATCAGAAATTATTACAAAATAACTCAAAAAAAATGTATATTTACAATACGCTAAATAGAAAAAAAGAAGTTTTTAAACCACATAGATTTCCTGAAGTAAAACTCTACTACTGTGGTCCTACAGTATATAATAATGCTCACATTGGGAATTTGAAAACATCAGTTGTAGAAGATGTAGTAGCTCGAAGCTTAAATTTTCTGGGGTATCAAGTAAAATCAACAATGAACATCACAGATGTTGATGATAAGACTATTCGGGACAGTATGGCAGCTTGAGAAACGCTCTTAGATTTTACACAAAAATACACAGAGGTGTTTCTCGATGATCTTGAAAAACTCAGAATTATACCAGCCGATAATATAAAAGCTGTTACAGAACTCATTCCTGAAATGACGAGAATGATACAAACACTTCTTAACAGAGGATATGCGTACTTAGCTGATGACGGAAGTATTTATTATAGTATTGCGAAATATAAGAGATATGGAAAACTTGCAAATCTAGATATGAAAGGAATGAAAAAATCTGTCAGAATAGATAATGACGAATATGAAAAAGACGTTGCGGCTGACTTTGTCCTTTGGAAGGCTTGGAAAGAATCTGACGGAGAGAACTTTTGGGAAGAAGATTTTACTGTGAATAACGAAACAAAGATAGTAAAAGGAAGGCCAGGGTGGCATATTGAGTGTAGTGCGTGTGCTATGAAATACTTCTGACCACAAATTGATATTCATATGGGAGGTGAGGATTTAATATTTCCACATCATCAAAATGAAATCGCGCAAACAGAAGCGTGCACGTGAAAAGAGTTTTCAAAGTGTTGGATGCATTCGGGACATCTTATGGTTGACGGGAAAAAAATGAGTAAATCTCTTTGAAATTTTTATACGCTCCGTGATATTGAAGACAAATACAGTAGCGAAAAAAACTTGTATAGAGCTGTGAGATTTGGGTTTATAAATGGAAAATATCGAGACCAAATAGATTTTAGTTTTGGGAAACTTGAACAAAATTTTAAGACTATTGAAAACATAGATTCTGCTTGTAAAAAGCTTGTCAGATTTATGCCAGAATTTTCTTGAATTCGTCCAGAATTTCGTGAAAATATGCAAGAGTTCATGGCTAGATATATTGAGGCTCTTGAGGATGACTTTTCATTTCCTGAAGCGTTCGGAGTATTTTTTGAATTTCAAAAGTTTGTAGTGTCAGAAGTTTTAGCTGGGGCACTTACCAGCGATGAACAGCAAAGCTGTGTCGATATGTATCTCAGTTTCAATGAGGTGTTTGATATACTTGATCTTGATATTTTTCAGTGAGAAGAAAACGCTGAAATTCCAGAAGATATACTTGAAAAAGCTAAAGCTCGTGATGAAGCAAAAACTGAGAAGAACTATGAACTTTCAGATACACTTCGTGATGAGATAATTTCTGCTTGATATATTGTAAGTGATACAGCAGAGGGAACAGTTGTTGAGAAATTATAAAACGTAAAAAATAGTAGTAGTAGTAGGGAACGCAGATCTGCGTTCCCTACTACTACTATTTTTTATAACTTCCCAAAATTAAATCATTTCTCTCTGAGTCATTTCACTAAAAAATCAAAAACTTCTAAATCTACTCATTCATGAAAGAGAAGAATATCTCAAGATTGTATATGATCTAATATTTCTTGAGCTTTTTCTTTCGTAAAATCTCCTGCCCAGTCAGCTGAATCGATACTCCAAATATAGGCTGTAAGATTATTTTTTACAAGTGCTTTTGTCTCCGCATCGTTGATAATTCAATATGCAGGACGGAATATTCTGTGTTGTATTTCGAGATTCTTGAAAATTTTGCTACATTGATCTATATCAGCAATAACTTGGTTTTCAGAAAGCTCATCATAGTTATCGTGATACATTGTATGTCCTCAGAGTGAAAATAGAGGAGTGTTATATTGTTTCATATTTTCATTGTTCATTCTCGAACACATGAGAAAGAAAGTCCCAGCAACTTTTTCTTTTTTTAAATAATTTACAATATTTATGTTATATGGTCCATCATCAAAAGTCAGGAATATTTCTTTTTGAGAAGTTGCTTTCTTAAAAATATAATTACTCAGGGTGTTGTTTGAAAGTCTTGGAATATAGGTGTTTTTATAGTAGGGATGTAGAATATATTCAGAGATATTTTTCTGACTCGAATGTGTAATTCGAGCATTGCTCTCGAAATCAGAAAGTGCCCGTTCGAGAATACATTTTTTCTGCTTATTTATATCGCTAGAAATTACTTTTTCCTGAAGTTTATGAGTGATTTCTAAGATGTCTCTCCTCTCTGAGTACATATAACTATCGAGCTTTGAAATAATGTTTTGAATTTCATTTTGCTCCTGAATACTAGGCTCATGTTCTACGCAAGAAAAACCAAAGGCCTCAAGAGAGAGAGCTTGAAAGAAAATACGCATAATGAGTAAGGATGGAAGTATTTGTTTTAAGATTTTCATGTTTCCTGAGAAATAAGTTGTAATTTTTTTGTTCTGGTGAGTTTCTTTATCTCGTATTCTCTCTTGCTCGCTTCACTTCGGGTTTCGTACTGTTCACTGTATAAGAGTTCTACAGGTTGTCTCCGACTGGTATATTTAGCTCAGCCAACTACATCTCCGTTGTGTTCTCTCACTCGTCTGTCAGTATCTGTGGTAATCCCTGTGTAGAGAGTATTGTCAGAGCATTTGAGGATATATGTGTAATACATAGTTTGAGTATATAAAAATATTGAGAAAAAACGAAAATTTCTTTATCTTTTTCAAGTCTCGTATACTATTGCATTGTATTACTATTTTTAATAAAAGCACATGTCTACTGAAACTATTTTTGCTATCATTCTTGCTATATTTATTGGAGAAACCATTGTAACAAAATATTTATGATACTTAAATACGACTCGTTGGTCAGATGAACTTCCAAAGGAGTTAGCATGAATTTATGACAGTGAAAAATATGCAAAGTCTCAAAAATACGAACGTACAAAATATAAATTCTCTTGGATTTCAGGATGATTTTCTTTTTTTGTGATGCTTGTGATCTTGGTGATGTGAGGTTTTGGTGCTCTAGATGGTTTTTTGAGGCAATTCATCGATTCTCCAATTGTTCTAGCTCTTGCGTTCTTTGGAAGTATTACAGTATTTCAAACGCTTATTACTCTTCCGTTCTCGTATTATTCGACTTTTGTTATCGAAGAGAATTTTTGATTTAATAAAATGACGAAATCTCTTTTTTTTAGTGATATGATAAAATGATTATTGCTTTCAAGTGTGATTGGATGAGTTATGATTGCTCTCATTGTTTGGATATATACCATGCTTGGAACAAGTTTTTGGATATATGCCTGGGTACTGGCTACAGGGTTTTCACTATTCTTTATGATGTTTTATTCAAGTCTTATCGTGCCACTGTTTAACAAACAATCTCCACTTGAAGCTTGAAATCTCAGAACTGCAATAGAGGATTTCGCTGAAAAAGTTGGTTTCACAGGAACAGATATTTATGTAATAGACGGAAGTAAACGAAGCTCCAAAGCAAATGCGTACTTTAGTGGGTTTGGTCCAAAGAAGCGAATCGTTCTCTTTGATACACTTATTAAAGATCTCAGTATTGAGGAACTTGTGGCAGTTTTAGCTCATGAAATAGGACATTATAAAAAACGTCATACCCTTCAGATGCTTGCTCTGAGTATTTTTCAAACGTGAGTGATTCTTTTTATATTCTCACTTGCTCTGTGAGTTCCTGAAGTTTCGTATGCACTGTGAGGAAATGCTCAAAGTTTTCATTTATGAGCGATTGCTTTTGGAATATTATTCACTCCACTTTCTATAATTTTTTGAATGCTCTCGAGTATATTTTCTCGAAAAAATGAATATGAAGCTGACGCGTATGCGCGAGAAAATTATTCTGGAAAGCATTTGCAAAATGCTCTTATAAAACTCTCTCAAAATAATCTTTCAAATCTCCAACCACACCCTTGGTTTGAGTTTTTCTACTATTCACACCCAACTGTTTTAAAGCGTCTCTCGGCACTTAAAAAATAGTTTTTCACTTCTGGCAAGAGATTTTTCTCTAAATAGAGAGATTATGTGATATAATATAAGGGATATATTTTCAAGCATATTCATGTTCTCAAGACTTTTGGAATACAACCTTCTGAGTAAAAAACCGTTTTACGATAGAGATAAGTATGATGACATCCTTCAAGACCCTCAAAGTTCTCTGGGAAAGAAACTCAGTAAGCTTATTATACTTTGTATTGTTATAAGTGTTTCTATTGTAATTTTAGAAACAGTACCAGAGGTATTCAAAAAATATAGGGAAATATTTTTTGTAGGAGAATTTATTGTATCTAGCATATTTCTTTTTGAGTATCTCTATCGTTTTCTTCGCTCACGCAAAAAAGGATGATTTGTATTCTCGTTTTTCAATATAGTTGATTTTTTATCTTTTGCTCCATTTTTTATAGCTCTCGCTTTTCCATGACTTTCGAGCTTAAATATTCTCAAAGTGATGCGTTTACTCAGAATTTTGAGACTTTTTGAAGTGTCTGCAAAATCTCCGATTGCGATCTGATTTCTCAAAACAATACGTGAATACCACAAGGAATATAAAGCGATTGGAACACTTTTTGTGACTGTGTTAATTATTATTTCAAGTTTTGTGTATTTATTAGAGTATCCAACAAATCAAAACTTTTCTTCGATTCCTGAATCATTATGGTGGGGTTTAGTTACTATGACAACAGTTGGGTACTGAGATATTGTGCCGCTCACAGTTTGATGAAAAATGCTCTGAGCTATTCTTATTTTACTATGACCTGTTTTATTGGCAGTGATTTCGTCTATTACGATTCTTGTATTTATGGATGTTGCTGAGAGTCAAAAAATCACGAGTACGAAGATTTGCCAGACTTGTAAAACACGAAATACAGAACATGCAAATTTCTGTCTCAATTGTTGAGAACAGCACTTCACAGATGTGAGTGTTGTGGGAGATATTATGGTAAACACTTCATAATTTTCATTTGTATCAAAATTATTTTCGAAGAAATAGAGAAAACTTGTAATATAAGGCTATATCAGTATAAAATAGGTCTATATTTTTAGCTATATGCTTCTATGTCAGATCAAAAAAAATTCTACACAACAACCCCTATCTATTATGGAAATGGGATTCCTCACATAGGGCATTTCTATTCGTCGACGATTGCAAACGTTATACATCTCAGTAAAAAAATACGTGGATATGATGCACGATTTACAACCTGAATTGATGAAAATAGCCAAAAAGCCGTCATAAAGGCAGAAGAAGCAGGAGTACCGGTTATGGAGTATCTTGATGATATGGCTGAAAAACATAAAGAAGTCTGGGATTATTTTAACTTTGATTATACCGATTTCATTAGAACGACGGAAAAACGTCATCATACATTAGTACAAGATGTCTTACAAAAGTGTTTTGACGACTGAGATATTTACCAAGGAGAATACGAATGAATGTATTGTGTTGGATGTGAGTCATTTAAAAAAGACGATGATTTAGTTTTTTTGAATAAAACTTCTGGAGCAACCTTTCCTATAAGTCCAAAGGTTGTGGAAAGTGAGAATATTATAAAAGTTTGCCCTGATCATTTAAAAACTCCAGATACGATTAAAGAAAAAAATTATTTCTTTAAACTCTCAAAATATCAAACTTGGATTGAAGAGTTTTATCGAGCATGTCCTGATTTTATGCTTCCTGATTTTAGATTCAACGAAGTAAAAGCTTTCGTAGATCGAGGACTCGAAGACTTTTCCATTAGCCGAGAAACTAATACTTTTGGAATTCCTCTTCCTTTTGATGACTCACAAGTGACCTATGTCTGGTTTGATGCTCTGTTTAACTATTACACGAGCTGTAAATATTCACGAGGATGAGATAAAAATAATGAAAAATTTTCTGACGAATCAGAATTCTTTCCAGCAAATGTACATGTAGTATGAAAAGATATTATCAGGTTTCATGCAATATTTTGGCCGGCAATGTTAGCAAGTTATTTTAAGCTCTGAGCACGAGAACAGGGAGGGATACATTTTCAGCAATCAGACTTACAAAAACTCCCAAAGCAAATTCTGACGTGAGGATATTTCACTATCGATGGACAAAAAATATCAAAGTCTCTCTGAAACGTCATAGAACCTGTTTCTTATACAAAAGAATATTCGAAAGAACTTTTGATGCTCTATATACTTTCAGCCTTTCCAATATGAAATGATGGAGACTATAATCGAAAAGATGCGATTTTGACCTATAACGCAAAACTTGCAAATAATCTCTGAAATCTGGTGAATAGGGTAGTAGTACTGAGTTTAAACCTTGAATGAGGAATACTTGATTGTGAAAAAGATAGGTCTGATTACATTGTAACAGATACGGAAATACAAAAGATACAGGAAAAATTTAAGCAGTATAACCTCAAATGAGTATTAGACCTTTGCTTTAAAAATCTTGATGAACTCAATAAGTATGCTGATGAAAATGAGCCATGGAAACTCGTAAAGACAGATATTCTCAAAGCAACAGAAGTACTCTATGCTCTTGCAGAATGACTCAGACAAGTCGGTCTTTCTCTCTATCCCTTCTTCCCTGAAAAGATGTCAGAGATGTTTGAAAAGCTTTGATTAGTCTGATATACAGAAAAACTCAAGTCTTGAAAACTCGAAGAGCTTATTAATACAAAAGAAACTTTTCATATCAAAGAAAAATGAGATCCATTATTTCAAAGAATAATTATTGACAATAATATATAATTATATATATTAATTATTAACAGGTGAGGAACATGGTGTTACCTTGCTTTTGTGAACAAGTATGGGAGTCTCTGAACTTTTTCATTTAAGACAGCTCTAGTACTGCCCACTTACCTACGCTAAGTCGCGTAGGTCTTTTTTATTTCTTCTCGTAATACATCTTTTTACTGATATACAGCTGATCTTCGATGAGTTTTCTGTTTTTTGAGATTAAGTCTCATATAATTCAAAGTGCAAAAAATATAGTCGCAACCGTGAGAAATGTTCCTGAAAGAATTAATGATTGTACTCTTCCAGTATTTCAATCAATAGTAATATAGAAATACAAAAATCTGAGAATCCCAAGAAATCAGAGGATAAAAAACCCTCAGCCAAGTGCGAAAAAGAGTCTCATGGGATGATACATTGCATAGACTCTCAAAAGTATTGAGAGTGTCTGAATCATATGTTGCCACATACTCGAAAAGAGCCTGGAAGGACGAGTAGGTTTATTCGTCGTTATCGGAACATGAGTAATTTTTATCTTTTTACTTCCAGCTTGTACCAGTGTATCAACTGCGTAGCTAAAATCTGAAGTGACATTAAGTTTCAAAAGAGCTTCTCGAGAGTATGCTCGAAATCCACTCACACTATCTGGAACGTTTGTCCCTGAAAGTAATCGAACAATGAGACTTCAAAGCCACTGAAAGAATTTTTTAAGAGGAGAAAAATGCTTGATAGTTGCCGTTTGTCTATCTCCCATAACGAAATCAGCTTGAGAGTGTATTATTGGTTGCACAAGATCTGAGATATATTTCCCAGGGTACTGATTGTCACCATCGGTATTTACCAGTATGTCAGCTCACTGAGACAAAGCTTTTTCCACCCCACTACAAAACGCATTTCCAAGACCTTTGTTCCCACGATGCTCGATAATGTAATCAACATCATGCTTTTGAGCAATTTCTATAGTTCTGTCACTTGAACCATCATCAATAATCATGGTCTCAATCTTTGAGATTCATGGTATTTTCTTTGGAAGTTCTTTGAGTACTTGAGCAAGGGTATGTTCTTCGTTATAACAGGGGATTTGGATTATAAGTTTCATCTAGATATTTCATCATAAGACTATAAAAGCAACTCATACGAGCATAAGAACGGAAGCTATCATTTTATAAAGTATATTTTTTTCTTTAAAAAAGAGAAATCAGAGTCCAACAGAAAATATTCCACTTGCCCGTTTTATAGATATTACATATATCACAAGAGTATATTTCAGAGCAAGGAGTTGTAAAACGTTTCAGAGTCCTAGAAATAATGCAATAGCAGATACTTTTTTTATATTTTTGAGAGAAATATTTCATCATAGCTTGATGTCTCTCTTGAAAAATAAAATATATATAAATAAAAATATTGCGGCAAAGATATTGAGATACAAGAGCCAATGAAATACTCAAAGAGCCTCAACTCAGAGTTTATCAATAGGAGTTGTAATACTCCAAATTATAGTGGTTAAAAACATGTATCTCGCTCATAGGTTAGAATAGATATTTTTAACAGGAGCAAGAATATCTTTACTATTTCAAGTAAATCCTAGGAAATATGTTCCAAAAAATATGATCATTATTCATATAAAACCCAAAAAATTTGGAAGCTCTCATGTTATCAAATATCAGCTTATAAGAAGTAAAGGGATAGTCAGGCTTCATAACGGTCATACTATTGAGATATCTCCGTGTTTGAGTGCTTTCAGAGCTGTTACAGTCGTGATGGCATTTCATAGTGCTCAGAAGAAAATAAGAACAAGACTGGAAGAAATATCTAAAAATATTCATTGATAGAGGCAAAAGATGAGAACAGGAATAACAACAATGGTGCGTACTCAAAGGGAAAGAATATATTCGTCTATAGAATTTTTGCTATTTGGATTTACAAAAATCTTTCCAGCAAACTCAGAGAGTGCTTTGAGAAATGCAACAGAAAGTGAGAGAATGATTCAAATCATACGTTAATTTTATATTCAAGATAGTATTTTCTATACTTTTCTTTATGCTAATAATAATATTTTATAGATAAAAAACTCTATGCAAAAAAATAAAAAAATAGTATTTATTGGAGTTGGAATGGTCGGAGCAAGTGGACTCTACAGTTCTATTTCTCAGAATATTGCAGATGAATATATTATTATTGATATCTTCACTGATTTTGCGCAGGGGCAAAAACTTGATTTAGAAGATGTACTTCAAGTTACAAATCCAGAATCAGTAATTAAAGTCTGAAATTATGATGACTGCGAAAATGCTGATATCATAGTCATCAGTGCTTGACATCCTCAAAAACCTTGAGAAACGCGTTTAAATATGCTTAAGGACAATGCAACAATAATGTGAGATATTTGAATCAAAATTAAAGATTCTTGATTTGAATGAATCAGTATTATTGTTTCAAATCCAGTAGATATTATGGCTCGTTTATACCAAGATGCAACTGGATTTGAAGCACAGAGAGTTATTTCAAGCTGATGCGAACTTGATACTCAGAGACTGAGACTCGAATTAAAACGAACAGGTCATTTGGAAACACAAGATTGCTATATGATTGGAGAGCATGGAGACTCAAGTGTGTGAGTGTTTTGAAAACTAGACATTTCAGAGTGAGAAAAACAAGAAATAGAACAGGTAGTTCATAATAAAGCACAAGAAATTATTACTCGAAAAAAAGTAACACATTATGGGATTTGAGCTGTGATCTCAAAAATATCATGAGCTATACTTCAAGATTCATGAGAAATATTTTGTGTGTGAAAAAAGCTTGTGTGAGAATGTAATCAATCAAATATCTACGCAAGTCTGCCTTGTCGTATTTGAAAAAACGGAATCTGGGAAAAATTAGAAGGTATAATCTTGAGTGAAGAAGAGATTCAAAGTTTTCAAAAATCTTGTAATATCTTAGAGCAAGAATACCAAAACCTTATCTCCCGATAGAAATATATTTCATATCATGCGTATATTCATGCATGTCCCAAATATTTCGTCCATCGATGATGAGGTTTCAATTCATAGTTTCAGAGATTTTTTTAAAACTGATACTTCGAAATTCATCCCACTCAGTTACTATTAAAAGCGCATCAGATTTTTCTAAAGCAGTGAGAGAATTTTCACAAAATGTGATTTTATTTTCTTGATGAAATATATTTTTTACATGATTCATGGAAATAGGATCATAGACTCGAATTTCCTGAACTCAAAGTGCTAATAATTCATGAATAATATCCAGACTGGGAGCATCACGAATATCATCTGTTTTTGGTTTGAAGCTGAGTCCCCATAGTGTAATATTTTTTTGAGAAATATCTCATATTTCACTTTGCAACTTTTCAACGAGCTTGAGTTTTTGTTTTTTATTTACAGCTTCCGTGGCTTTAATAATTTCAAAGTCATAGTTGTATTCTTTTCCAGTCTCAATAAGTGCCTGAACATCTTTTGGAAAACAACTTCCTCAGTATCCAATCCCAGCGTGGAGAAAACGCGAACCAATTCTTTGGTCTGCTCAGAGTATCTTTGAAATATCTCAAATATTTGCTCATACGAGTTCTGAAAAGTTGGCAATTTCGTTTATAAAACTCAGCTTTGTTGCTAAAAAGGCATTTGCTGCATATTTTGAAACCTCTGCTGAAGCAATATCAGTAAATATAAGGTTACTGTAACTTCGAGTTAATGCCTTATATATATCTTGCATAACCAGTTTTGCACGTTCACAGTCAATTCCACAGACTATTCTGTCTGGAGTCATAAAGTCTTTAATGGCCGTTCATTCACGTAAAAACTCTGGATTTGAAACAATGTCGAACCCCCTCTGTCCTACGGACATCTCCCCCTCATTTCAAGGGGAGAGTAAATCTCTCTTATCGAGTTTGTCTTGAATTATCTTTTTACAAACTTCACCAGTTCCCACTGGGACAGTAGATTTATTAATAAATACAGTATAATTTTGAACGTATTTTCCAAAAGTTTCAGCAACAATTTTTACAAATTTTAAATCTGCTTTGTGATTTTCGTCAGGAGGAGTTCCAACAGCTGAAAATACCGCGTCAGCAAATTGTATTCATAACTTTGCGTCTGTATTGAAACTGAGTCGCTTATTGTGGAAATTTCTCGTAACGAGTTCTTCGAGTCCAGGTTCATAGATAGGGATAATTCATTGTTCAAGATTATCTATTTTTGTTTGATCAATATCTATACACAAAACTTCGTGTCCTATCTCAGCGAGGCACGCTCAGGTTACCAAACCAACATATCCTGTTCCAAAAATACTTATTTTCATAGTTTATCTAATTTCTAAATGAGTTATGCTGAGAATTATAGTCAGAACACAAAAAAAGCAATCTCTTAAGAAGATTGCTTTTTTATGAAATTCCAACTATCTTGTACTGCTTCTTCCACCGTTTTTTCTGCTTTCCAATTCAAAAGCTTATAAGACTTTTCTGCCGAACAATAGGCTTCAGCTATATCTATTTCTCTTCTAGCAATTATTTTATGTGGTACTGGATGACCAGTTACGGTTCTTGTAATGTCTAGGAGTTCAAGCACGGAAGTTCCAGAACCAGTTCCGAGATTTATGTTTTCGTGGACTTGTGTATCAGTATTTTTTTCTAAATACTTTAACGCAGCAAGGTGTCACTCTGCTAGATCCATTACGTGTATATAATCTCGTACTCATGTCCCATCAGGAGTATCGTAATCGTCTCAAAATACTTCTATATAATCTTGTTTATTATCTGCAACTTTGAGAAGAAAAGGAAGTATATTTCCAAGTTTTTGATTTGCGTGTTCTCCAATAAGTCCAGATTTATGGGCTCAAACGGGATTAAAATACCTTAAGTTTATTACTTGAAAACAAGCATGTTGATGTACATCTCTGAGAACGCGCTCTAAAATATATTTTGTTGTCCCATATGGATTTGATGTATCTCAAACAGAATGTGTTTCTGTAAATGGGGAGATTCATGCCGGACCGTAAACATTTGCGCTTGATGAAAATATTATATTTTTACAATCATTTTCTTTCATGACTTTAAATAAATTTAGGCTTCCAACTATATTATTTTCGTAATAATGAAAAGGATCTTCGCAGCTCTCTCCCACAGCTTTTGCTCACGCAAAATGTATAACTCCGTCTATAGTATTTTCTGAAAATACTTGTTCTATTTCTCAAATATTTCTGAGATCTCACTTATAAAATTTTGGAGTTTTACCAGTAATTTTTTCTATATTTTTGATAGCTGATATATCTGAGTTTGAGAGATTATCAAAAAGAATGACATCATATCATGCTTCAAGAAATGTAACAGCATTATGAGATCAGATATATCAGAGTCATCATGTGAGGAGAAGAGTCTTCATAGTTTGATTATTCAAGAATTAATTGATATACCGTTCAGAAACTATTTTCAAAAATTATAGTTGATTTTTGATATTTTTCAAGACTTTGAAAGATGGATGTATATGACTCATAATCAGACTCTTTGAGAAGAATGATATGTTCTATCCCGAGATTTGATACGTCTTGAACAAAATTTTCTGCTTGGGCTTGATTTAAATCTGTATCTGGTTCTCAAATTTTAGGAGCATACTGCTCAATAATTCAACTTTCAGGACGAGTACTTTGAGTATAAATATTACGTATCTCGATAGTATCTCCAAAGAGTGCTCCAGGTCAAAAATACTTAAAAATTGATGCGAGAACAATAGGGCTCTGCGTCCATCATATATTTATGTATCAATGCCAAGGAAATATGAGAGTAGAGTAGCATTTTTTACTATATCATTCAGTGAGAGCTTGGCAATCTTCCAGTTTTTCTTGTGAAATATATGTACGTAGTTGCTCCCATTCCTCTGGATATCTTACAGCTTGCAATTGCCCTGCATATCAAAACAATACGGCAGGAGTATACGCAATTGGAAGCAATATTATTAAAATACATAATATTTTTCTGAAAAAAGATCCATGAAATTTAACTTTTATATACTCATCTATTTTTGCCACTCACATACTTGCAAAAATTGCGTAGATAAATGTCACCAACATAATCCACTTATGAGGTTCACGAAAACCAATATAATATGGGATATTTTCAAATAAAAAATTATTAAAATCTGAGAAAATATTTCACTGAGAGTTTCAAAATGAGAGGATATAGGATATAATGGATAAAAAAAACAGAGCAATACAGAGAGATTGGTATTTTTTATCTTTCATTCACGAATATATTCACAACAACACAAAAAGTAAAATAATCATAAAAAATATAGGATCTATGGGGACAGTAAGTTCTGAGGGGTAGAATCTCTTTTCTGACTCTCACCAATATCCTTTAAGTGCGAGGTGATTTACATAAATATTATCATAGTCTCAGCCTCAAGATTCAAATGCACTTTGGTGACTTTCTCAAAACGATGAAACCAAGGTTCATAAGTCATCTCGCATCATCGTAGGGACTATCCAAATACTATTTATGAGAGTGAGAATAAGAGATAAGAATCAAAGTTTTTTTAGAATATATTTTTTATTTTTGTTTCATACTATAAGCGATAGGTATCAAATACTTAGAGGGAGAGCTACAAGAAACACATTATGTAAACTTGTGAGTCAAAGCATTACAATAACAAGAACTAAATGCTTTCAGTATTTAAATTTTTGAGAAAAGAAATATTCTATAAAATAGTATAAAAATATAACAAATAGGGCGTAACTAATATAAATATTTACTTGTCCTTCGATAAAGCGAGCATAAAAGAAAGGATTTGCAAACAAAAAAACTATCCCAAATGTTGTGGCAATATGGCTCTGGAATCTTGAAAATATCTTGTATCAAAAATATCAAATACTTCATATCATTCAGATATATACGAGTTTTTCTATGAAAAAGAGAGGAATATGTAATGCTTGAAAAATATTTCCTAAAACATGTACCCAAAAGTTGTTTGCTCCAAAATTTGGCCACTGATAATAATATGAAAAAGCTTGGTCAAGTGAAAAAACATATCCTGGGAGTAAAAAAGGATAGTACATCACAAGACCAAGGATTCAGAGGAATATGAAATATTTTTTTGGCATATATCAAATTTTATTTATTTTCACGTAACTATTTTCCAATATCCTCAGTTGTCTGCTCAAATCCTCTTAATCTTTTTTTGTTGCTTGAGTTTCTGTATATTTTTTTCAATTGCTCTAGAGCTGATTCATATGATAGGAACTAATTCTTGGATAGTAGTATATGGATTTCTTTTCATCTCTTTTAGTATTTTCTCCGTACTTTTCTCCATACTTTTCTCCGTACTTTTCTCCATACTTTTCTCCGTACTTTTCTCCATACTTTTCTCCGTACTTTTCTCCATACTTTTTTCCGTACTTTTCTCCGTACTTTTCTCCGTACTTTTCTCCGTACTTTTCTCCGTACTTTTCTCCGTACTTTTTTTAGAAAAGACCGTGACTTGAAATCATCATGATACTTGAGATATCTCAGGTTTTGGAAATCAGAGAGTTTGTAGTTGTTGCAGTGATCTTTGAATGCCACTTCCATATTTTTCAATAAATCACAATTCTTTGAATATTTCAGCTATTTTGATATTTTTAATATATGATTTTTGACTTCATGATACGATATCCTCAATCTGGAGATGTGAATCAAGTTGACCATAGTTCCAAAGTACAATTTTTTCTGGATATACCCGAAACTGTGAATGAGTTCCTCAAATATAGTGCCTGTGAATTATAGCGTTTATGACAAACTCCCGAAGAGCATCGAGTGGATATTGCCATACCTCTTCTCGTTGAGGATTTCCTGTGATAATAAACTCTTTCGTGATGTAGGCAGTTATAAAATCCATTATGTCATGCACTTGTTGTATGAGGGAATGATTGAGAGTTTTAGATTTTTTGATGGAAATATCATCAGAAAAAAGTCAGATTTGTACCTCTGTTTCATGAGATGCTTTTTTTGAAAAGAGCAGTGAAGCTGCTTGAGTAACTTTCTGTCATTCTACAAGTTCAAATTTTTCAAGAAAGAGAAGAGGATCGAGAGGGAGAGGAATTTCCCGACGGAGATTCATTTGCTTTATGGTATCAGTGATGAGTTCCAAATCCATATCTCAGATATCTTTATCTTCGCGGAAGAATAAATCAAAACTTTTGTTTTTTACTTTCAAGTATTCTTCTGTAATTTCACTTGAGGAGAGAATATGATTTGAATTAGAGATTCGTTTATAAAACTTTCATTTGCAAGATACTGGTTTGTGAGGATATTCTCAAACTGTGAGCAAAAGAATAGTTTTTTGATCTATAATTTCAGTATGAAAGTCAGGAATTATCTTTGACTCTGTAGACTGCTTTATGGTGTTAATATACTTTTGAATAGATTCTTTACCAAGTTTCATTCATGTTATTTCTCACGTATCACTCACTCATATGATGACACTTCAGCCACGAGTATTTGCAAAAGCGACTAAACTCTGAATTACCCCATCAGAAAAAGACTCTTTAAATTCAAGAGTTTCAGATTCTCACAGGAGTATGAGGGCAGGAATATACATTATTTTTTGATAATACAATACTCAATAATATTATCAGATTTACATAAAAATACAAAACTAAGTTCTCGTCAACTCCCACAATCAAGCCACAAGTCCAATTGCTCAAAACAGAGTAAATATCTGTGTCACGAGCAGGGGAGAAGTTCCAAAACTATAAAGACTCACTATGAGTCAAATCATCACGACTCACAAAATATAGTTGATTTTGTATCGCTCAAAGGCAATCAAGGTCTTTACAATAACACTTAAATATGCAAGCAATCCACAGTACACCAGTAGGGCGTAGATGAGGACGATATACTCCTCAAGTCCTGATTTAAAAATCCTGAGGATAAACTCTCAAAACAGCGTAAAAAATACAATAGCTCACACAGTCATCGCGAGATAATATACACTTATTTTTAAAACTTGCACTTTTGGGAGTACGCTTTCTTTGACAAGTTGCGGATAATATACTGTTTCGATACTGAGTCCGAGAAATACCAAAAATTTTGCCAACACGGAAACAGCTGCGTAGTATCATGCGGTTTCTCCATCGAAAATATTTTTTACGATGAGGATGTCGATATTCATGAAGAGAGCAATAAGAATTGAAGTTGCTAGGTATTGGAGGATTTGTTTTTTTTGTGAGAGGAATGAAGAGAGGATTTGTTTTTTCTCAACTCTTTCTTCTTCTATAGTTTGAAAAGAGTTTCTTATGAGTATGTATCAAATACTAAACATTATTATTTGTGAGACTATGAATCATCCTAATGCTCAAATAATTCAAAATCAAATTGCTATGAATATGAAACCAAATATAAGCTTTATGAGTGAGATTGATGCAATCATGAGAGAGATGGTTTTAAATCTCTTGAAAGCCTTTAAAAAGCTATTATTGGTAATAGCTAAAAACGAAAATAAGATAGAAATAGTTAAAGGAAAAAAATAATAATACTCGATATCCAAATATGTAGAAAAAAATGGAATACAGAGAAAGAATGCAAGACAGACAATACTTGCAAATATTCAGATATAATATAATCCAATTCTATTATAGGCTTTTGAGTACGCAAGATTATCAATATTTTTTGCGACTTCTTTTTGATAAAAGAGTCATAGTGAATTTATCAAAACCCAGAATAAATTCATAACTGATAGAATACTTTCAAAGCTTCAGAAGTCTTCAATCGATAGGTATCGTATCATCAATGGATGATACAAATAACTTAAAAATCATGAAACGAGCATAGATCACGATATAAATAAGACTCCATATGTATTATTTTTCATTTTTACGTTTCATATTTCATAAAATGTTTTGAATAGCTGAAAACAGAATGAGAAGTACTATTATGGATAGTGAAATGATAATACTGAGAATATACCAAAACTGCTTTTCATAGATGATAACTCAGTATAATTTCTCATTGCTGATACTTTTTTGGTCAATGTTTTCAGGTGTAATAAGCCAAGCATTTCAAACAAAGTTTCACTCAAAGTGATTATTATCGGGAATTTGTTTCTTTCAAATATACTTATAATCTCATAAACTTTCAAAATATCCTTTGGAGTAATTACAAAAACTATTATTTGTAATAGAAAAATCTTGAATACTAGAATTACATTTATAAGTATTATACTCTTCTTGTGTAAGCCATTTTATTTTCCAGTTTTTAGAAAAAGTTTTATTGAGCTGCAATAAAAACGGGTTGTTAATGTCTACATTCTCTAATTCAAAGAGGTATTTCGTTGTATTTGTATCTGAGTTCTTAAAATTTATTTTAATATTTTTATTACTTTCAAGTATAGAAAAATTATTTAGTATCTGAGGTTTATTGAATGATTCGGAATCTACAATAACAGGTCTAGAATTTATATCTATAAAATCATCTTCGAAATCATTAAGTGATGTATTTATTATATTTGCTGGAGAGTAGAGTGAAAAATCAAAAAAGTCTTTATTCAGAGGTTCAAAAATAGCATATTTCTTATTGTCTTCTATGAGCTTGTATATATTTGATAGTAACAAATTTTGATAGTATCTCTCGGATTCTTCTTTGAGTCATTCTCAGTCATACCAATTAAAAGTAGTATTTGAAGTATTAATAATATCTTTAAATACTAAAATATTTTTGAGATTAAATAGCTGATAATTCTGATTCTGGATACTCTGGAAATTATCTATCTCTTTTGATAGAATTGATTGTTTGCGATTGACTCTTCGGGGATCACTATGAAATGTATTTTGGAAATTTACATTATTGTTTAACTTTATGTGATATGGATTTCCATTAAGAAAAAGAGTTGTTTGTGGGAGTATTATAGATGATCCAAGAATACTCTGTTTTTCTTGTAAAAGTTTGCGATATTCAGGAGCTATGTTTACGAGTTGCGTTTTCGGATTTTGAGATATAGGAGTAAGAGGAAATATGACTATAAGTATATAAACAACTAAGGATCAAGAGAGTATATTCTTATATTTTTTTGAGCTTTGGACATATATTTGTGATATCATATACGCATAAATCGGGACGATAATCATAAACATCCATCGGGTATTATTTACAATAAATGGATAATAATCATATACAATTGCTTGAAACATTTCTTGAGAAAAAAACTTTCCTCATGCAAGTATAGAAATACTGGCAAGTAAAATTCAAAAAAGAAATATTCCTAATCTATTCGAAACTTTTTTCGACTGAGAGAAGAGAAAAGCAAATAGTATGCTGACAAAAAATAGGATAGAGTATGAATTAAAGATAACCGTATTATTCCAATTACCCGAAAAACTTTGCTGAATTTCATGTGGATAAAACGATTGTATGAGAGGAATATTTTGATTATTTTGATATAAAAATCTCCCCCAGCCCTCAGCTTGTGATATAAAATTCGTCATTCATGTAAAATATTCTTTTTCCCCACTATAAAATGGATACAAAAATCACATAAAAAATGGAAGGGAAACACCTATAGCTGTCAACATCATTATTGTAGAGCGTAGCTTATACGTTTTTAAAATAAAAAGTATATCTTTGAAGTAATAGACTCAGAGCAGAAGGAGTAATGTC